>VMDO01022924.1:0-14159 GCA_007922755.1 Pedetes capensis
ATTGCCTGCAGTGGTAGCCCTGTGGCATCCGATCCCGTCAGATCTCGGAAGCTAAGCAGGGTCAGGCCTGGTTAGTACCTGGATGGGAGACCGCCTGGGAACACCAGAAGCTGTAGGCTTGGGAGAAGGACCTGGCAACCCCCTCCCAAAAATCAATCTGCCATTGAAAAACCTATGAACAGCAGAGAAGCACTGACAATAGTGTTTGCCCTGTTGTACAGAGGGTCGCTATGAGTCGGATACTGACTCGACGGCACCTAACAACAACAACAACAACAACGGCTGTATAATAATAAGAAAAGAACACCTACTTCTTTTTTTCCCCTTTATTAGTAAATGATGGTGGAGGACAGAGTAATACAGCCTTGGCTTTTTCTATTATGCATACTTTACATCACTTCTAGCAACACTTTCATCAACCCACACAGTTTTTGGGGCCTTATGGATAGTATCTAGTAAAACTCTGATGCCTATTTGGGTTATATTCCCTTATTTTTCCTATATACTCATGAAGTTGTGCTGTTTACATTGAGATTGTCCTCTCCTCCTTCATCCCTCCACATTGGCCCTCCTCCCCATCCCATCTTCTCCAATCTTTTCTTCCCTCTGCTAGTTCCCTCCCTCCTCCTTTCTACTCCTTGTATTGTCCCATCTATATTAACTTTAATTGTGCATTTTTTATATATCAATTTATGCATAGGATTTTTTTCTTCCTTTAAGTATGATTCAGCTCCCACATATGAGTGAGAATATATGGTATTTTTCTTTTTGTGCTTGTGTTTGTTTGCTTAAGATGATGTTCTCCAATCCCATCCATTTTGCTACTAATGACATTATTTCATTTTTTTATTGCTGAGTAGTATTCCATTGTGTATATATACCATTTTTTAATCTATTCTTCTGTTGATGGGCACCTTGGTTGGTTCCATACCCTTGCCATTGTGAAAAGTGCTGCATTGAACATGGAGATACAGGTGTCTCTCATCTCCCTGTTGTTTCCTTTGCTGTACAGAAGCTTTTTAATTTCATGTAATCCCATTTGTGTGTTGTTGTTGCAATTTCCTGAGCAATTGGAATTTTATTAAGGAAATGCTTTCCTATGCCTATATGTTGGAAAGTGTTGCTTATCTTTTCTTCTAGAAATTTTAAGGTTTCTGGTTTTATGTTGAAGTTTTTTATCCATTTCAAGTTAACACTTGTGCATATTGAGAGATGTGGGCCTGTTTTCATTTTTCTGCAGATGGAAATCCAAGTTTCCCAGAACCATTTGTTGAAAAGGCTATCTTTTCTCCAATTTACCTGCTTAGCCCCTTTGTCAAAGATGAAGTGGCTATAGGTGTGTTGGTTTATCTCTGTGTCTTCAATGTTATTCTGCTGGTCTTCAGGCCTATTTCTGTGCCAGTACCAAGCTGTTTTTGCCAATATAGCCTTGTAGGATTACCTACTTCTTTAAAGGATATAAGAGATGCTTCAAGATAATATTACATGTAACTTAATAGTTTAAAAAGAATATGGCAAGTAAAAGATTATTGGAGACTTTATATGTTGTTAGAACTTATTAATGCTTTGCATATAATATGATTTCTCTTAATGACTGCTTTTTCTTCAAATGACTTAGCCTAATTATATTTGTGTATTAGAAATCATACACTGTGACTGATATTAAAGTCACAGTAAATGCCTAGTAATTTTTAAACTCCATTATCATACTAGAAAAAATAAACTGGAAAAAGCAATGTGATTTGGTAGCTTCCCATTATCATCTTCCCCTAAGTACACAGAATAAAATTAGAGCTAATATGCACACACTGTACAGACACAGAATAAAAAGTACAAAATGTCATATATATTTGAGAGAGAGGAGAAAATTATGGATATTAAATGGAATAGTTTATATTACACACTGGACTAGAAAATTAAACTGTCAGTGATCAAAGAGTAACATGAAAATTACAGGGCTAAAAAGCAGTTATCAAAGGTAAGGTAAGTGTAGATAAAAGAATTAGTGGAATGGGAGGAAAGATAAGAGTACAACTGAAGGAATTAACTGTTCAGTAGCTGAAAATATAAAAAGATAAATACAATTGGACATTATTTCCAGCAGAACATGCACAATCCAAAACACTTTTAAAACTTATTTAAAATGTGTTTTTTTCTATATTTCAGGTTTTTATTTTTCATCTCTGAAAATGAAGTTTTGATTGGCTATTGGGGAAATCATTCTGTTGCAAGTACAATATTTCCTAATAGGTTGTTTTATGTTAAGTGAGAAACATCGGTGATTGATAAGACACCTGTACCACTGTCTCATCACTTCCCCTTGCATGAATGCTGACATTGCCATAAATTCCTGCACTATTTGTGAAAAACACAATCTAACAGATGCAAGAATAAAATATTAGGCCTTTTACTTTCATGAGATTTAAATGTTTTTCCCTTTTTATTTCTACTTTTAGGATATATTTTGTAGTACATATAACATTAAGTCAGTAGAACATCGTAATAATAAATAAATTTACATATTTAACAGTGTACTATCAAAAAAGTTTGATATAAAATTAGCCTCAGAAGGGAAGTAAAATTTCATTCACTTCTAGAGTTGAATTTCTAACTACAATTTTTTCCCTTTATTGGTAAATGTTGTTGCAGTACAGAGTAGTACAACGTTGACTTTTTCCATTAGGCAACTATTACATTACTTTTGGTTACAGCTTTATCAACTTACAAGGCTTATAGAACCTTTTGACTCATATGTAGTAAAACTCATAGGCATATTTGGATTATGTTCCCCTATTTTTCCCATGTACTCATGAAGTTGCATCATAATTTCTAACTATAAATTTATTATATGCCAGATCCTTTACATACTTGATCTCCAATCTCCCTAACAACCCAGCAAGATATCAAGCAAAAAATATTTGTATTCTTACTTTTTTCTAATGAGGAAACAGACACCAAGTAAGAATAAGCAACTGTCCAAGTTTACATGCAGAGTGAGATACATATGCAGGTGAGCTACACCTTTTCTTCTTTCCATGTCACAGTTGCTCCAAATTACTAAAGGATTTATAATAGGTTAGTTTTAAGTGGCAAGCTCCTATTGTAATAGGGCTCTACCTCTGGCCCCACTCCCATAGAAATGGATAATGGCTCCGATGTTGTAATTTAGAGGAGGGCCTGGTCACTAAGCTCACTAATTCCATTTTGTTTCTGACTTATCTTGTCTCAATTCCTTCTCTCTGAGTTCTCCTGAGGATTTCTCCCCTACTATTACCTTGGATCACAGAAACAACAGGCCTGACTGATGTATAGCTTTAGACCAAGGGCCAAAACTACCCCCTAAGCAACAGAGACAACCTTGGAGCCAACATAGCTGTGCATGAACAGGGGAGATAATGGCCTGACCAAAGCACTGGCAACCAAGATGACCTGGACTACTACTATGCAAATTCCCAATCCCTGCCTTTATTTCTCTTCCCTATATAACACTGAGACGGCTGTAAGCACTTGAAGGACAGATTTTACATCCTTAGACCTCAGTTCTTCACAGTGTGATCATGCTGTTAATAAAACTCCTCTCCTGCTTTCACCAACCATCATTTTTTTTTGACTGGCTTTCTGGGAAAGTTGGCTAAGCCTGGTCTGTTGGTTCTCCATGGAGCAGAGACTTTTGCCCTAATCTCAGTAACAAGTCCAGGTGATAACAGCATACAAACCACTCATTTAGTGTACAGAATTATGAAGAGTAACAAATCATTGTTGTTTCCATTCACCATATTTTGGGTTACTTATTAATGCTGCAAAACTGAAATGATTCTTTTCTGTCAGCCTACTAAGACTCTTTAGATAGAATTCTTAATTCTCAGAAGGTAGACAAATAAGTAGTGCCAAACTAAATCATACAGAGTATACTTACAGTATTGACAAAAAGACTAGAGGAAAATAAGAGCCAAAAACTTTGTCTCAATCAGTTTCTTATAGATCTACTTTCTCTTGAGAGGCTCAATATCTGTTAACTATTGGCTTTACCATTCATTTCCTCAAAGTAGACTCACCTCCTTTTTGTCCTTGCTATTGTCTAATTTAACCTCTCTACCTTACTTTTCTTCCAAGAACTGTTATTCCATTCATCACTCCTTGCTAGCCAGTAGACTCTCATTTTCCTTTATGTCTCACTTTTCCTTTAAACATTTGAGTTTTCCCAAACTAAACAAATAGTCTGGAACATGGGAAAAAATGAAAACAACAATAAAAAGCCAAAAAGCCAATTCTCCCACCTTGAACTCTGATATTGCACGTCCAATCCTAGGATTTGCAAAACCAAAGATAGGAATATGGATGGATGTCCACATTCTGTACATCCAAATATTAAAATGTCATCAATCAAGCTGACAAGCAATTAAATAAAAAAATTCCTATTCCACTCTCTTGTTAAATAAGTGGTCAATAAAAACCTGGAAGGCTGGGTTTGAATTTAGAGGCTCTGCAATCCTTGTCTGTGTAAGAATTTGACTGTGTGAGAAGAGTGATCCCCAGGTAATCTGTCTGCAACCTGCTCTCTTTCAATGAGCACTTTCTAAATGTGTATTCTGCTACTTCTGCTTCATAATCACCTAATCATCTTTTTTTCTTACTTTAAAACTTTGAAGTCTAGGTTCAAATATTTCTGTATACTAACTTGCTTCTTCAAAAGTCCATAATGATCTCTTTACTGGTCTTGTTCAATGACATATATGTCCTTGGCATATCTGCTTAGCTTTATAAACTACACTGGCTCTGTGATTTACACTATCCTGGTTATCTTTCTTTCCTTTAAACCCCTATTCTAGGATTCATCTTCTGTTTTATGTCCCCTAACAAATGTTCAGGGCAGGGATTTAGCTCAGTTGGTAGAGTACCACTCTGCAGTTTCTGAGGTCCGGGTTCGATTCCCAGCATTGCAAAAATGGGAGAAGGACATGGCAATTCACTCTTGTGGAAATCCTGAAAACAGCCATTGAAAACCCTATAAGGGTCACTATGAGTTGGAGACGACTCGACAGCACCTAACAACAACAACAACAACAACAAGAAAAACAGCTGCTCATTTCTCAACAGTCATCAACTTTTATCTTTGCTGTCATATAACGATTGAGCTGGGTCAGTAAGGAGTTTAGAGTGGACAGCCGGTAAGTACTGAGGATCAGGAGTGAGAAAGGGATAATGTGCTGATTCCACAACCAGCAACCACTTAAGAATTAAAGCGCTGGGAATTGAACTCTAAAGACTGGAAAGCAGAAAAAACAAGTCTCAGAAGAATCCGGAGGAGTCCAGGATGGTGGAGATGAGACAAATGCTAAGAGACTAATCTGGCCACAAGAACAGTTTTAAAACCAGGGACTAAGTCCCAAGAGCAAGTCAGGCTGGGAATAAATGAATGTAAAAATTCAGGTAAATCTAAGTTGCCAGAAATGGGTTGACAATTGGTGAAATGTAGGATCAAGAAGAGTGAAGTTCTGCAGTGTGAGAGTCCAGATAAAATTCTCCCAGATGGGTATTTTATGGATGTGAGTATTCGGTTTTCTTTCTTTCTTTCTTTCCCTTCCTCCCTCTCTCTCTTTCTTTCTTCTTTCTTTCTTTCCCTCCTCCCTCCCTCCCTCCCTCCCTCTTTCCTTCCTTCCTTTCTTTCCTTCTTTCCCTCTTTCTTTCCTTTCTTTCCTTCCTTCCTTCCTTCCTTCCTTTCTTTCTTTCTTTCTTTCTTTCTTTCTTTCTTTCTTTCTTTTTTTGTTTTTTTTGAGACAGGATCTCTCTTTGTAGTCCAGGCTAGCCTAGAACTCTCATGGATCCTCCTGTCTCAGCCTCCCAAGTGCTGAGATTATAGGTATGTGCCACCACACCTGGCTTGAGTGTTCATTTTCCTGATGAATGTGTAGCACAATCAGACCCTTATCATTTTTTTTCCATTCATATGCTAGCTTCATCACAGGCTTAATCATGATTAGTCTAATTTTAATCTAATTTATATCTACTCTCAGAATAATTTTCCCTCCCAGGCACAGGCACATGCCTGTAATCCCAGCACTTGGGAGGTTGTGGCAGCAGGATTGTGAGTTCAAGGCCAACCTGGGGCTACATAGGGAGTTATAGGACAACCTGAGATACACAGTGAGACTATATCTCAAAAAAGGTAAAAAAATTTCCATATAGACATACATCTTCTTAAAAATCCATGAGTCTTTGTTTTTTATTGCATAAAAACTAAACCCCTCTGTTGACTTCCAGTTTTCTCCATAGTCAAGTTTAACTCCACATTTGCAGTGACTTTTCAAATCCAAATAATCTCCACTTCATTCGTTAGTTACACCTTCGAAAGTTACACCTTTGAAAGTTTTCTTGTTCAGCTTATTATCTAAGTTCAACAATTGTTATTGGATGGACTAAAATTATTTAAATTTCCAGTAAAAAAAGCCAAATGAGTCTACAATCCTTTATACATTTAGGTTGTGAGGGGCTTAGCTTTGGACATAAATAGGAATGATGTTTGGAAAGAACATTTCATATCCCCTTACTTAACTATGTGATCTTTAACTTCTCCAACCCTAAGTTTTCTATAAACTAGGAATAGTAATGCACCTAACCGTGAAAGTACATGAGAAGACAATAGAATCAAAGTGTGAAGTGCTCGCACAAGTAAATAATAAGTATCTGTTCTCCTCACTCTTTCCCAAAAACCTATCTTTTTGTTGCTGTGGCAGTGCTGGGCATCATACCCAGGACCTTGAGCATGCTAGGCAAGTGCTCTGCCCCTGAGCCCTCAGCCCCCTGATCATTCTGATCACTGCTGCATCCTCTTTTCCCTTCAGGTTCTTTTCTTTGGATACTCTTACAACTAAATATGTCTTGGAAGTTCAAAATAAATCTGATAATCTCAAGGATGAACAAAAAATATATTTAAAAACAACCACACAGTTTGGTACACACTGACAGATTTCTGGTCATAATATCTCAACTGCTTTCTCCCTGGTATGGATTCATTCCTTTTCCTGACAGAATTTCACAAAAACTCTCTCTCCCTGGTGGGCTGTTATTGTTGTTGTAGTTGTTAGGTGTCAATAATCAGGTCCAATTCATAGTGACCCTATGTACACCAGAACAAAACACTCCCTGACACTGTGCCAAGCTTGGCACTATGTCAGCGTTTCTCTGCTAGTCATAGGGTTTTCAATGGCTGATTGTTTTGGGAGTGGGCTGCCAGGTCTTTCTCCCATTTTTTGTGGTGCTGGTATTCGAACCCAGGGCCTCAGAGAGGGCAGGGCAAGCACTCTACCAACTGAGCTAAACCTCAGCCCTTCCCTGGGGAGAGGAAGTGTCATTTACTTTCCACCACAAGGGGACAATTCTCCTCAGCACCTTGTTCTCTGGTATCAAGGGCAAAAACAAATTCTCTCTCAGCCCCCCACCTAAGGTGCTTCCATTCTAAGGGACATATGCTCTCTCCTCCCCAAATCCTTAACAAGATTAAGACGATGCATAATATCACCCATCAGATAAGACTCCATTCTCTAAATATCCATCTCAATCATACAATAATTTTATTATCTGTGCCTCAAAAAATTGCTTACATGAAGGGAGATTTTCATTTCTCTCTCAACAGGAGTGATTTATAATCATTCTTTCTACACAACTAGATCAGACTTCAGTATAATTAAGGTCTACAAATATAGCTATAAAAGAAATTGAGGTTTGCAATAAAGACTATAATAAATGATGAAAATGTTAACTATTTTAATTTTCATGAGTTTTAATTGGACAGAGAAGGCTGAATGACTCTCAGCACTGCTGATAATTGTCCTTCCAGAATCCTAATTACCTCCTATAGATGCAAAGTAAAGAGCTTAACAGCAAATTTGATAGGTAACTGAATAATTTGTATGATAAGCCTGGCATAGTACCTGGCATATAGGAAGTGGTTAGTAAATGTTATTTTTGTTTTCTTGTTTAGATGAGAAATAATTTGAGAGGAATGCAAATTATAAGTGGGAAAATATGGTACAACGTATTTGGCATTGTTAATTGTTGGTTTTTCCTGGGATTTCATTGTACTTGTGCTTTTTTTCCCATTCAGTCAGTGATTTGCTAATTGTTTAAAAAATGATATGGCATAAAAAAAGAAATAAGTCCTTTCTTGGCTATAAGAGAGGAAAGAAAGGACTTACAAATTGCATAAGAGAATGGGTATAGAATACCTGGTATATAACCTCAAGACTTTCTGGCCCCATTCTGAAAATGGGAAAACATTTGCTGGAATAGGCCTAGAGTGAGTGCTAGAGGGATAGCAAAGAAAAGTTTGCACTGTGATAGCTTGAAATAAAAGTTAAACAGATACTAAAGTCCATTGTTAAAAATTAAGAAAGTTGTACTTCTTGCACACTTGAGTTTGTAAACTGAAATTTATGGTAGATAAATTTAATTTTTGCATATAGATAGATAAATCTAATTACTGCATATAAAGCACAAAGTCTGTAAATGGTGAGTGTAAAATGTGATTTGTCTTCTAGAAATAAGGCAATAGAACTTTTAAGCTTAGGGACACACTGAGCAGCTTTACTTCAAAGGCTGAAACTTTGCAATTGACAATTTCCAGTAGAGTTTTAGTGAAGAATGGAAACACCTGAACTACTTGTTTTAACCATCACCAATGGGTCACAAGTGGCTGAGACAGGACCAAATAGGCAGCAAGGTGGGTTGGACACATTCCTACCATGTCTACATCCCAATGTCCCCAAACTAAATCACTGCTTCCCATGTGCTCTCCACCCAAGTCAGCTTTCCACCTCTAATTTTCTGCCATGCCCTCATGTTTAGAATCTTGGATCAGTTTTTACTCATTCCACACCACATCCCCAAGGCCAAGCAAAACTTTGTTTTTTCGTCGAGTTCTACAGTTGTGTGTGGGGAATGCGAGTTGTGAGGACTAGTGAGATTCACTATTGTTTCCTTTCATTTCTTGTCTGGCAACTTAAGCCTCTCATTAATCTGACATATTTTTAACTGCTTTATTTCCCACTACACTCTTCCTGAAGTGGTGGTATCCTTCTACCCCACAGGACCACTCCACGCATTCTTACACCCATGTCTTTTACTTTGAGTCCTTCTAATTTAGAATGACTTCTCTTTTTTTCCTAATGAGCATATGTTATTCATGCTTCCAGGAAGTGTCTATCCTCTTTCAGTGCTGGGGTGGGGTACTCATCACAGTTCCTGCCCTATCATATGTTCTTAATCCATATTAAGTGACTAAGTAAATTTTCTTTCCTACCTGTAGGTTGTGCAGCATTTGGAAGCCTTAAATGACCCTTCCTTTTGTGGCATTTCTCTATGACTTGAGCTATATGTC
The DNA here is from genome assembly GCA_007922755.1 of Pedetes capensis. Taxonomy (NCBI): domain Eukaryota; kingdom Metazoa; phylum Chordata; class Mammalia; order Rodentia; family Pedetidae; genus Pedetes; species Pedetes capensis. The sequence continues at coordinate 9,377 of VMDO01022924.1, forward strand.
ACTTAAATAAGCACCCAACCACATATTGAATTTTACTCTATGGACTGTAAGATCTTTGAGGGAAGTACCCAGTTCTCTCTATATATATTTACACATAGTGCACTGCACTTCTTAATTAAAATTGTTGGTTGATTAAATATTTGATCATAATATAGTATAGACTTCTCCTCCTCAATCTAAAATTTGACCACACTAAGCTGGGTATGGTGGCACATGCCTGTAAGTCCCAGCAGTCAGGAGCCTGAGGTAGGAGGATTACAAGTTGGAGGCTGGCTTGTGCTACATAGTCAGACCCTGTCTCAAAAAAAAAAAAAAAAAAAAAAAAAAAAAAAAAAAAAAAAAAAAAAAAAAAAAAAAAAAAAAAAAAAAAAAAAAAAAAAAAAAAAAAAAAAAAAAAAAAAAAAAAAAAAAAAAAAAAAAAAAAAAAAAAAAAAAAAAAAGAGAGAGAGAGAGAGAACAAACAAAATAATAAAAAAAATAGAACTTTAGAATTCAATCAAACTTCCTGTTTAAGTTACTACTGAAAACTTAGACTCAAGGAATCTTAGGTTTGGAATTGTCAAATTAAATTGTAAAGCTACAAGGACAAGTTTTAAAAATGTAATGACAGTGTATTTCATCTTCAAAAAAAATTTTTTTAAGGGCTGGAGTTGTAGCTGAGTGGTACAGCACTTGCCTAGAATGTGCACGCACCTGGGTTCAATTCTCAGCACTGAAAGAAAATGAAAGAAAAAGAAAAAAAATATTTTTGGGGGGAATTACTGCAACAATCTTGGAATTAAGTTGTTTCATTAAATTGTATTCATTTGTTGTTAGTGTTTGGTTGCTTTTTTTTTCAAGACGGGGTCTTGCTTTGTAGCATAGGCTGGCATCAAACTCAAGATCCTCCTGCTTCAGCCTTCTGAGTGCAAGGAAGTTGTATTTGTTTTTGATCTTTACATAATATACTATTTTTCAAAAATAAAGATGACATATAAGCATAACATAATAATTCTTTTTCCCCCTTTTGTAGCTGCATTAATGGACTTTTCATTTAATGGAAAGCATTAGAGCATTACAAATTTGGGGATGTGTATCTTGGCTTTAGGGTAGTTTTAAATTTATATGTATGTCTAACTGATTGACTGAACCAGGAGAAATAATTGACTTTAGGCAATCTGATATAGATGATGTATTTTAAAAAGTAGTTTCATTTGTCTTTTTTTTTTTTTCCTTTTTTTTGTCAGGTTGGTAATATTGGGGATTTAACTCAGGGCCTTACTCATGCTGGGAAAGTATTCTACCACTAAGCTTCATTGGCGGCCTGGGATTTAGCTCAGTTGGTAGAGTGCTGCGCTACAGTCTCTGAGGTCCCGAGTTCAATTCCCAGCACCGCAAAAAATGGGAGAAGGACCTGGCAATCCACTCCCAAGGCAATCCTGAAACAATCTGCTATTGAAAACCCTATGAGGGTCGCTATGAGTCGGATACTGACTCGACAGCACCTAACAACAACAACAACAAGCTTCATTGGCAGCCCCAGAAAGTTTCAAAGCAGGTATAGAACTCATGGAGCTCATAGCTCATATGTCCTTTCATTGTCAGTGAGTCTCTCTCAAGGTTAAAGAAATGTGGAATGTCAGTAGTGTAAGTAACAGAACTCAGAACTTTTTGATTCCAGTCTTAGTTCCCCTTTGTAAATGGTTGTGCTAAGCCACAAGGCTTCCCACGTCTTGTGTTCTTCACTTATCTAAATTACAGAGGCACCATGTAGTAGCATGTGATATTACCACTGTATAATTTGGAGTAATTGAAAGTGTTATTTGAATAACTGATGCAGTGGGAATTAAAACTGGCAGTAGCATAAAGAAAGATATTTTACCTGGTACTGCTAAATTAATGCAGGAAATGTCTATGTAGGAAATTCCTTAAGTTTTTGTGTTTTATAAATATTTCAGTATATTTTTATGCAAATACATAAAATGTAAAATTATGTGATCTTAGAAATATATAGTAACCATGATACTATAAACACTTGAGATAATGTTCATCATACTCTGAGTGTGGAGATAAGAAATTAGTTTCTGTTTATAAGTAGGAGTTCTCTGCCAATCATTTCATTCTTTTTAAAAAAATTTTAAATTGCTTAATACTTGAAGACTTCTGACATAATCACATTAAGGTGTACATTTAAAATTTCCAATAAAAAAGACTTCTGACATTATTTAATAATAAATAAATAAATAATAAATTTTAATAACAAAATCCATAATCTCAGGGTTGTAAGAGAATTATCTCTATAATATTACCATTTAATCACTAACATGGATAGACATTTATGGTGTTTTCAATTATTTTAGTTATGAACAATACAGTAATGGAAAATCTTGAGCATATTTTCCATAAGACATGAGGGTTTACTAGGATAGACAATAAGAAATGGATTTTCATTCATTAGAGAGATGATATACCTATTTTGAATATTATTAAATAATGCCAATTACAATGAAAATGGAGTTTTTCATTTGTTATATAATATGCCCATTTAGTTGTTGTTGTTAGGTGCCATCAAGTCAGGTCCAACTCATAGTGACCCTATGTGCAAGAGAATGAAACAACCCCCTATACTGTGCCATGCCCAGCACTATGTCAGTGCTTCTCTGCTATTCATAAGGTTTTTGATGGTTGTTTTTGGAGTGGGCTGCCCGGTCCTTCTCCCACTTTTGCAGTGCTGGGGACTGGATCTAGGGTCTCAGGAGTGCAGAGAAAGCACTCTACCAACTGAGCTAAACCCCAGCCCATTTATCTATTTTAAATATTAATAAACAATGCCAAGTTGGCATTACCCCAAATCTACTCTGCTTTGTATGTTCATACATGGTATATTCAATTAATAAATTGTTTCTCATCTTAATACTTTTCAGTTTTTGCCAATGTATTAGGACAACACATACTGTCTCATTGTTCATTATCATTTGCATGCTTACTAGTACAGTTAAGAAATTCTATTGATCTACCATTTTATTGAGACAGAGTGTTCTTGTGTAACTTAGGCTGGCCTTGAACTCTCCATCCTCCAACCTCAGCCTCCCGAGCTGTATTTACAGGCATGTACCACCATGACTAGCTACCTCATTTATTTCCTTCCTCCTTTTCTCTCTTACTCCCTCCATTTCCTCCTTCTCTTCCTCCTACCCTCCCTCCCTCCCTCTTCCTTCCTTCCTTTTTTATTTTCCTTTCCTTTCTTTTCTTTCATGCAGTATTGAAGGGTTGGACCTAGGGCTTCACACATGCTAGGTAAGTATTCTACCACTGAGCTGAATGTCTAGCCTCTTTTCAATTTTTTAAAAATTTGAAATGGGGTTTCGCTTAATTGTGCAGGCTTCCTTGTAATTCTCCTGCCTTAGCCTCCTGAGTCGCTAGGATTAAAGCCATGTGCCACGGTGCCTGGCACTGTTTTACTTTCTTGATTTATTTGCCCCTTTTTCTGGCAATACTCTAGCTACTGTAAGTTTATAATTGCATGTTTTCCTGTCTGGTTGAGAAGGAAATTTTCCATGTTGGAATGTGTGTGCACACATGTGCATGCACACATACTCTCACACATTCTTAGTGTTCCTCTTTTTGAAACTTATGTTGAGAATTCAAGCATAATTTGCTGTCTAGATGAATTTTAGCAGAAGCATCTCAAATTCAATTAGAAATCTGGTGGCATTTTTACTAAGATTGCATTGGATTTACATGCTAGTTTACAAAGATCTGGCATAATTATATTAAGATTCATTCAGATTTGTAGTCTTAATTTATTTGGATTTTCTGTGTAATGCTCCTCAAAAAATTATTTTTTCCTTCATATATGTGTTCTATCTTCATTAAATTTATTCTGATCTACCTTCATTAAATTTATTTGAGCTATTTTATAATATATGTTGCTACTATAAAAGCCATTTAAAATGAATTATTGTGATTATTATATTTATAAATATTAAATGAACATTTATTTAGGTTTATCATAAGTCTTAAAAGTTTCTTTGCCTACTATTGATTTTTCATCTTCCTCCTGCATTCATGTTTTATTTTGCTAGAGCATACCTTCCAGTCATTATTTCACCTAGGATTTATAGAAGATCAATTTTCTGAAATCATTCAGGTCCAAAAATGTCTTATTTTGCCATTATACTTATCTTGTAGTCTGTCAGGTTATAGAATTGCAAGTTCAAAATAATTTTCACTGCAGGATTTAGAAAATAATTCTTAGCCACTGTGGTGATGCCTACCTGTAACCCCAGCAACTTGAGAGTCAGAGGCAGGAGGATTGCAGATTTGAAGCAAGAAGCAGCCTGTATAACTAAACAAGACCCTGTCTCAATTAAAAACGAAAATGAAAAAGGGGTTGGTGTTGCAGTTCAGTGGCAGTGTGCTTGCAAAGTATGTGTGAGGCTCTGGTTTCAGGAGCCTTAGTATTGCAGTTGTTGTTAGGTGCCATCCGACTCATAGCGACCCTATGTACAGCAGATCGAAACACTTGCTGATTCTGTGCCAGGCAAATGATCTTATTTATGTTTAAGCCCATTATTGCAGACACTGTGTCAATCCATCTGGTGGAGGGTTTTCCTCTTTTGCGTTGACCTGCCACTCTTCCAAACATGATGTCCTTCTCCAGGGATTGATCTCTCATGACTACATGTCGGAAATATGCAAGACACAGTCTGGCCATTCTTGCTTCCAAGGAGCACTCTGGTTGCACTTCTTCTAGGACTGATTTGTTGGTTCTTTTGGCAGTCCATGGTATATTCAATAGACA
>VMDO01022924.1:14259-32681 GCA_007922755.1 Pedetes capensis
ATCTTTGCTTTTCAATACTCTAAAGAGATCTTTTGCCACAGCTTTTCCTAGAGCAATGCGTCTTTTGATTTCTTGACTGCTGCTTCCACGGGTGTTGATTATAGAGCCAAGCAAAGCAAAATCTTGGACAACCTCAATCTTTTCTCCATTTATTGTGAAGTTGCATGCTGACCCAGTTGTAAGGATTTTTGTTTTGTTGATGTTTAGTCGTAACCCATATTGAAGGCTATGATGTTTGATCTTCATCAGTAAATGTTTTAAATCCTCTTCACTTTCAGCAAGCAGAGTTGTGTCATCTGCATAACGCAGGTTGTTAATGAGTCTTCCTCCAATCTTGATGCCACGTTCCTCCTCATAAAGTCCAGCTTCTCAGATTATTTGCTCAGCATATAAATTGAAGAGATAGGGTGAAAGTATACAGCCCTGATGCACACCTTTCTCACCTTTAAACCACGCAGTGCTTCCTTGTTCTATTCGAACAAACAACTGCCTCCTGGTTCACATACAGATTTCTCACGAGCACAATTAGGTGTTCTGGTATTCCCGTTTTCCGAAGTGTTATCCATAATTTGTTATGATCCACACAATCAAATGCTTTTGCATAGTCAATAAAACATAGATAGACATCTTTCTGATATTCTCTGCTTTCAGCTAATATCCACCTGACATCAGCAATGATAGTATTATAGTAACAATAATTATTATCAATGAAATACTAAAATTTTAATGCTGTTTTCTAGGAGTGGGTCTTAGTTTTCTTGCTTGACACTCACTGGGACTTAATCTAAAACCTTGAATCTTCTTTCAGATTGGTTGATTTTTATTTAATTTCTTTATTTTTCATCTAAGTTCTATTTACTCCTTGTGGAAATCCTATTATATGGATCTTGTAACTTTTGGATGGATCCTATAAGTCCATTAGCCTTTGTTTCATACCTGTCATCTCCCTGTTCATTTGCATTATGATCCGAAAGAATTTACTGCTTTGATCTCTGAGCCTCCAGGTTGCTTTGTTGCTATTTGGTCCTGAAGCTTTTCTTTTTATTACCAAGTGTTTCAAAGTATTTCACTTTTTAAAAAAAAATTCATCGTTTATCTTTCACTAAAGCCTGATATTGTTTCATGGATACAATAACCTCTCTACATACAGAGTATGTAATCATTTTATGTTTAAAGTCTTCAGCCATATGCTCTATTTGTTGTGTTTCTTCAAGTTGTTTGTGTGTGTGTGTGTGTGTGTGTGTGTGTGTGTTTGTGTGTGTGTAGGATTCTGCTTTTCTTTCATCATGTTAATTTTCCTCACGTTTTGTGAATCTTTATTGTACTAGGCTTGGATTTTCCCTGTTAGCTTTTCTGAGCATGTGGTAACTACCTCAGTGACTTTATGGGTATTTCACGTTATACTATCTGTGTGGAACAGCAGCTAATCTTCTGTGAGAATTGGTTTCTTGAATGTCACTAGCATTTGCAGCCATATTCTGTATCTTTGGCTCAAATGTCCACCCCAATATGCTACCACCTAGCAGGGCTTGGTCTCCTTTGTGTACACTCATCCCTCCATATATGTGGTTCCAGGACCACAGGATACTGAAATCTGATTCATTTAAGTTCCTTATATAAAATGGTGCAATGTTTACATATAACCTATGCACATTCTCCTGTATACTTTAAATCATCTCTAGATTACTTAGAATAACAAATACAATATAAATGATATGTAAATAGCTGTTATATTATTGTTGGGGAATAACTGAGAAGGAAAAGCTTATACATTTTCAGTATGGATGCAATTATTTTCAAGTATTTTTCATCTATGGTTGATTGAATCCACAGATGTGGAGCCCATGGATATGGAGGGCTGACTATAAGTAGTTATTTTTGACTGCAGACTTTATCTGAGTGGCCACTACAATGAGGTTGTCTTCCCATGGAGAAAACATGAATCTATTTCTGCCTTAGATCTAGTTTCAGGCTTAGGTGGCTTGGAATACCCATGCAGGATAAACCTGGGGTGCAAATCTCCAGAAGGGCTGGTCTATGACCACAACTCCTCAGAGATATATATTTTCCTTTTCTTTTTCTCATTCTCTGCTACGTGTCAAGTCTGACAGATTCCTGGATCTGGGAAGAGGTAGATTTACTTCTAGCTTTCCCTTATTATAAGAGTATTGCACTTTATGGTGTTACGTTAATTTTGAGAAGGTCTCCTACTAGGCTCCTCACCTTTAACAGATCTTGAACATTGGGCTGTATTTTCTTTTCCTTGTGAGACCATTAAAAAACCATAGTCCACACTTTTCTGACTCAGGGCAAAAGGTTCTTTGATTTTCAGGTACAGGTCTAGGATGGGAAAGGCAAGTCTAGGGCTCTCTCAGGTGCTATGTGCTTAGTTCCTGGATTCTAGGATTTGTTCTTGGATTCCTTAGATTTGTATCTGTTAGGTTTTTACTGTCTTCTGTACTCTTCAATACATTTTAAAAGTTTGTTGGTGGGTGCAGTGCTGCGTGCTTGTAGTATCAGCTACTCAAGGGACTGAGGCAGGAGGGCCATTCGAGTCCAAGAGTTCAAGGCCAGCCTGGGCAACAGAGTGAAATCTCATCTTTTTTTTTTTTTAATAATTTTTATTTTACCTGCCATTTGTTTTCAATCTTTGGGGAAGGCTGGTCCAAATAATCTAGTAAGTGAGTATCTTATTACTAGAAAGGGAAGTCCTGATCTCCCTGCTGGTGGTGGTAGTGAGGGGAATAAGGGCCAGATCTTCTAGGCTGCTCCTACTCCAACTAATCACTTTCCTCTTTTGCGCCAGCTTTCCTTTGCTTTTTTCTCATGAACTCACTAGTATATCTTTACTAGTAATAGTCTTTTTTGCATATTCATGGGAAAAGTTTCCTCTTTCAAATGAATTCCATCTCTCTGAGGTTTTCCCAATGATTTCTTTTTCATCAAAGACACCGTCCCCTACTTTTTTCCAGAGCTGATGAGTTTTTTTTTTTTTTTTTTTTCCTGTCTGGGAAGGCAAAATGCATATCACTTTAAGCCAATCTGGGAATATTCTCTTCAACTCCAGCCCTGTGAACTATAGTCTTGGTTCCAAGACTGTAAGGACAGGCCTAAAGCCTTAAAGAAATCTTATCATCTTCTCTTCTCTTCTCTTCTCTTCTCTTCTCTTCTCTTCTTTTCTTTTCTCTTTTCTTTTCTTTCTTTCTTTCTTTTGTCTTTTTTCTTTTCTTTTCTTTCTTTCTTTTTTATTATTTTTTATTTTTTATTTTATTATTATTATTTTTTAGACAAGATCTTGCTATCTAGCCAGGCTGGCCTTGAACTCCTGATTCTCCTGCCTCAGCCACCAGTGTTAGGGTTATAGGCATATACCGCAACATCCTGCTTAAAGAAGTCCAAAGAAACCAAGTTTTATTGCTTATCATATCCCATTGGTTTATAAACTATACAACTAAGACTAGGTAACTCTAGTAAATAGTTGGAAACTGCAGTATAATGACAAAATAAAAAAAAAAGACAAATGTCACTGTTGGAGTTTATGTAATAATCATACTGCCAAAACAAGGTTGAAAAGCAAATAATCACCTGGCTGTTTGTTCTATATGAAGGCAAATATATACATACTACATTTAAATATATTTGGGTGATTGAACTTTTTATTTTTCATCTGACTTTTTAGTAGGAGGTAGAAACAGCCTGAGGCAACTAAATATGATAATGAGGCTAAAACCCAGAGCAGTCTTTTAGAGAATACAGACTTAGAATAACAAACAGGTAGTATAAAGTAAAAACATATAGTTCCCATCGGAGTATTCAGATCTTATTAAATTCTATACTTCAATGTTTTAAAATATCTGTACATTTAGAATAATAAAAATATTGACATGACCTACACCACAGATTTTGGGAGTGTATTTTACAAATTTCAGTGTTATGTGGATGTTAATTATTATTCAATTTTACAAGTGCTTTTGAGCATCAACTAGATGTCAAGTTCTGCATGAGTTATGGAAGACATAAAATGCAGAAACACAAGTAGTTGACAATCTGGTGAGGGTGATAAAAAGTGACTCAATTATGAGGATGCGATGCATAGCACAATAAAGGTACAATGTGTTATGAGGAGAGAATTGGGAAACTTTTGTTGTGGTTGTGGGGTTTTCTTTTGGAGGAAGTAGGACTTGAATAGGATGTTATGCTTTGGATTAAGATAATGTTATGCTTTGGATGGAGATAAAGATGGAATGATATCACTGGTGAAGCCACTGTGGTGGCTTATACCTATAATCCCAGCACCTGAGAGACTGAGGCAAGGGGGTCGCCATGAGTTCAACACCAAGCTGGGATACATAAGATTTTTGATGGTTGTCTTGGGAGTGGGCTGACAAGGCAAGACATTGTCTCCAAAGGAAAGAAGAAGAAGAAGAAGAAGAAGAAGAAGAAGAAGAGGAAGAGGAAGAGGAAGAGGAAGAGGAAGAGGAAGAAAGAAAGAAGGGGAGGAGGAGGAGGAGGAGGAGGAGGTGGAGGAGGGGAAAGAAGAAGAAAAGGAGGAGGAGAAAAGAAGAGGAGGAGGAGAAGGAAGAGGAGGAGGAAGAAGAAGAAGGAGGTGGAGAAAAGAAGGAAGAGGAGGAGGTGGAGGAGGAGGGATGACAGTCCATCTCTGCAGAGAGTCCATCTGCAGAATAGATTGAGAAAGACATGAAAGTAAGAGATAGGTAAAATGAATAGCTAATAGTTTGAATTTGTTGATATAAAATATTTGTGTAGCAGAGACAAAATAGAAAGGAAGCTGGAATCTAATTACTTAGTATTTTGACTAGTACACAAAATGTTAGTACTTCATTTTGCATCAAGTAGGTGTTTGAAGGGAGAAATTATGATTACTTGGGGTATTTAGGAATATTATTTCTGGAAGCAGTATATTGTGGATAAGAGAATGGAGAGTTAGAAGTGCAATGATGTAATTTAAAGATACTAAAAGAAGATTTTGCCTGCAGCGGTAGCCCTGTGGCATCCGATCCCGTCAGATCTCGGAAGCTAAGCAGGGTCAGGCCTGGTTAGTACCTGGATGGGAGACCGCCTGGGAACACCAGAAGCTGTAGGCTTGGGAGAAGGGCCTGGCAACCCCCTTCCAAAAATCAATCTGCCGTTGAAAACCCTATGAACAGCAGAGAAGCACTGACAATAGTGTTTCCCCTGTTGTACAGAGGGTTGCTATGAGTCAGATACCAACTCGACGGCACCTAACAACCAACAACAACCAAAAGAAGATTTTATATTGAGACAGTGAAAATGAATAGATGGGAGAAGCACTGAGGATGTAGAATTGAGAGGATTTGAAGAGGAAAACAAAGGAAGGAATAAATGTGAAGGATTAGGAGATTGTAGTTACAGGCTTGGATTTGTAGAATGATGTTGAGAAAATAAAAACTTCACCACTCTGAGTCTTCTTTTTCTTTTGATAGGGTCTTGCTATGTAACTAAGGGTAGCCTGGAACTCATGATCCTCCTGCCTCAGTCTCCTAAATGCTGGGCATATAGGCATGTTCCACCATACCCAGCAAGTGGTGTAATGCACTTAAACCATCCTGAAAACACACCCTATCTATGGAACAAGTGTCTTCCACCAAACCAGTCCCTGGTGACAAAACTGTTGGGGACCGCTGTTTTAGCATGGCTTTAAAAAGCAACTGCATTCTCCCCTACTTACTACTTCCCTTCAGTCAATAACTTATCTGTTGAAAACTCCAAGTCTGACCCTGCAAAGTACCACAATCCAGGAAGAGCTCTGTAATCATCATCATCATTGTCTCTGTGTTCCCTGTTCCTTTCCACTCCTATCAAATTGAAATCAAATCTATGTCCTTGCTTTTGTACTAAAACTGTCCTGGAAACTTAAAGATTCCCCAGACCTTAAATTCAGTGGTTGACCCTTACCTGACCTCTCCAGTCTCTTTGCCATTTGTCACTGTTGGCTATTCCCATCTTCTGGATACTTTCTCACTCTGCACTCTTATGCCACTGGTCTCTCTAGCCTTGTTGTCCACCTCCTCTGGCACACTGCTATTGCTGTCGTCTTAGTCTTCACTATTTCTTGTTTGGACCTTCTATAGTTTCTTACTGGTTACACTGTACCAGAGTTACATAGCTAGAATCCATCCATCTGTTTACTGCCAAGGTCAGTTTTCTAAGGCATAATTCTGTGAGTAAACAATTAAATGACTTTCCAATGGTCAAACTCCATAGCCTGTGAGAGTCTCTGCCTACCACTTTGGCTTCATCAGTTGCTGTGTTTCTTCTTATATCCTTTAGCTGAGTAAACTGATATCCTGGGGGTACCAAAAAGTACACATATTTTAAGAGGTGGTATCTACATATTACTTTTCAAAGTTGAATTGAAGTATAGTAGCAATATATAGCATGGTGTTCACTCAAAAGATGGCATTAATCAAATGAATGTTGGTGCTACCATACGATGGAGCAGTTAAAGAAAATGGAAGCATGGTTGTCATTTGAGGAGCGCAAGATCATTTTGAAGTGGTTTTTGAAATTTGAGATTATTGTGGAAATACAATGACAGTGAAGGTGTGAATATGCAACAGAACCTCCAGTACACCTAACAATCACATATCTGTGATAAGTTTGAGATGCATGGTATTGTGTATTGTGTACACAAAGGAAGAGCTGAGAGGCCTCACACAGCAAGTTTTTCTGCTTCTGTATGATGTTAGAACAATTTATAGACTCATCACAGAAGTCTACCAAACAATGTGCATATGAGACAGGAGTTAGCAAAACAAGCATATGACATGTTCTTAAAATAGCAAAATGGAAAATTTTCATCCCAACATGTATGCCCCTTTTCTTGGCACTATCTATATTTCATTGATCATGTTGCTTTTTTTTTTTTCAGTACTGGCAGGTTGAACCCAGAGCCTTATGCATGCTAGGCAAGTGCTCTGCCACTGGACTGCACCCCTAGCACCATCTTTGTTAAAATTATGAGACATCTCACTGAGTTGCATAGGCTGCCTCTGGCCTTGAACTTGTGATCCTCCTGACTTAGCCTTCTAAGTTGTCCAGATTACAAACAGGCACCATGGCACCTGGCTAGGTCATGCTCTTTAATTCCTCTTTGTTTTGTTTATCTGGCCTAAAATGCTCTTGTTCTCCCTTGCCTGCTTGGTGATCACTCACCAGTTTTTCAAGGTTCCATTTATGCCATTATGAAGACTTTCTGACAACTCCATATACAAGTAGCAGAATTGACCTCTATCACATTTGTGCCTGTGGTACTCTTTAAATGCTTTTGTTTTAAGATCTATAACATTTTACAATTTATTAGTTTACTTTTGTTTTTCTCTTCAAGACTAAGACTCTAAGCTGCTCAAGATAAAGCCTTTATTTTAGATATTTTTGCATTCTCAAGGCTCCTAGCACATGTTGTTGGTATCAGGTGCTGTTGAATAAGGTCTGACTCATAGTGACCCTATAGGGTTTTCAATGGATGATTGTTTTGGAATTGTTGTGGGAGTGTAATACCAAATCCTTTTCCCATTTTTGGGGTGCTGGGGATTGAACCTGGGTCCTTAGAAAGTGCAGAGTAGCACTCTACCAACTAAGCTAAACTCCAAGCCCCTCCTGGCATATAGTTTTTATTAAATATTTTCCCTATAATTCAGTGGCTTTTAGGATATCCACAAATTGATACAATCATCACCACAACCCATCATCATCATTGTTACTATTATTACTGTTGTTGTTGTTAGGTGCCGTCGAGTCAGTATCCGACTCATAGTGACCCTCAAAGGGTTTTCAATGGCTGACTGTTTCGGGATTGCCTTGGGAGTGGATTGTCAGGCCCTTCTCCCATTTTTGTGGTGCTGGAAATTGAACTTGGGACCTCAGAGACTGCAGTGCAGTGTTCTACCCACTGAGCTAAGTCCCAGCCCCAATGGAATATTACTCAGCCAAAAATGAAAGCAGAATATGGATGAACCTTGAAAACATTATGCTAAACAAAAGAAACCAGACATATGAGATCACATGTAGTACAATTCCATATCCATAAAATGTCCAGAATAGTTCAATCCATAGAGACTGAAAGTACATTACTAGTTACATAGGATTAGGAGATGTGGGACAATCAGGAAAAAGATGGTGAAGGGGTACAAGATTTCTTTGGGAGTAATTCAAATACCCCAAAATTGATTACAGAAAGCTAAGCACAAGCCCGCCACTGCAGAGCAAGTCTGTAATACCAGCAACTCGGGAGGTGGAGGCAAGAGGATCATTTGAGGCAAGAGGCAGCCTGTGTAACTTAGTGAGACGATGTCATTTTATTTATATATTTATCAGCTGAAGAGCATTTGGTTATTTCCATTTTTGGCTATTATAAATAATGCTGCAATTTGTGTACAAGTTCTCATGTGGAGATATGTTTTTAGTTATCTGGGATATCTACCTAAGTGTGGAACTTCTGTATCATGTCGTACCTCTATGTTTAGCTTTTTGAGGAGCCACCAGATTGTTTATCAAATTGCTCCACTATATTTTAAAAATTTATTTATTTTTGAGACAAAGCTCAGCTATGTAGCCCAGAATGGTCTCAAACTTGTAATTGTCTTGTTTCAGAGTCTCAAGTGCTGAAATTACAGGTATGTGTCACCATGCCCAGAGTGTTGCACCATTTTTAAAAATAGAAGTGAGATTTACATAACATAGGATTACTCATTTTAATGTGTACAATTTAGTAACATTTAGTTCATTGACAATGTTATGCAACCATCTTTCTCTAGTTTCAAAGCTTCTCCATCACCCTAGAAGTGTACTCTGCACTTCTAAAGTACTTACTCCCCAATTTTCCCTCCTCCACCCTCTGGCAGCCACTAATCTGCTGTCTATCTCTATAGATTTGGATATTTTCTATAATAGGAATCATACAATATGTAGCTTTATGTTTCTGGCTTTTTTCATGCAGCATAATAATCCTTTATGTGGCTGAATAATATGTATATATATATAGATATGCATATATATGTATATATCACAACTTGTTATCTATTCATCCATTGTCAATATTTGGATTGTTTCTAGCTTTCAGCTATAATAAATGATGCTTCTATGAACACGTGTACAAATTTCTGTCTGGATATATGTTTTCATTACTGTTGGCTATATACTTAGTAGGGGCTGGGATTTAGCTCAGTTGGTAGAGTGCTGCACTGCAGTCTCTGAGGTCCTGAGTTCAATTCCCAGCACCGCAAAAATGGGAGAAGGACCTGGCAATCCACTCCCAAGGCAATCCCAAAACAGTTTGCCATTGAAAACCCTATGAGGGTCGCTATGAGTCTGATACCGACTCAACAGCACCTAACAACAACAACAACAACAACATATACTTAGTACTGGAATTAATGCATCATATATAATATATATGTATATGTATATATTATATATTATATATCATATTATATATAATATATAATATTATATATTATATATTATATATTACATATTATATATCATATATCATATATCATATATCATATATATTAATAATATAATATATAATATTATATATTATATATTATATAATATATAATAATATAAAATATAATATAATATTTTATATATAATATAATATATATTATATATATATATATTTTTTTTTTAGACAGGGTTTTACTGTGCATCGTGAGCTGGCCTAGAACTTGCTCGTCTCCAATTTATAATCTTCCTGCCTCAGCCTCCTGAGTCCTTGGATTGTAGGCATGTGCCACCATGCCTGGCTTCTGCTTTATTTTGAAGGTTTTCTTAAATTTTATCTTAGGTGTAAAGAGCTGGCATGGTTTCTTTCATTGGGTGGATGTCTCAGATAATCATTCAAAGACAATCACTTAGTCTTAGTTGGTGAAGCCCATCCCCTTTGCTTACTGATGAAAACACTGGCGCACATGTTGATGTCATGTTTCTGGATTGGATTGGCAGGTCTGAGCTGACATGGCAAGAGCAAGAACACTAGCTGAATTTTCTCAGGTGGCTCCAGCAGAGTTGCTGGTGACCTGTCTTCCTTTCAGGAGAACAATGAAGCAAAAGGCTCCATTTCTTGATTTCAATCATTTTGTTGAGTGTAGCCTGGTTTCTTATTGTAGGTTTGGTTTTCATTTCCTTAATGACTAATGATGTTAAACATCTTTTATGCACTTGGTCATTTGTACATTTTAGTTGGAGAAATGTCTATTAAATCCCTCCATCCATTTTTAAAATGAGTTGTTTGGCATTTTGTTGATGAGCTGTAAAACTTTATATATTCTCAATACTAATCTCTTGGTGGCTATACTGTGGTGCACACATTTCATCCCAGTGACTCAGGAGGCTGAGACAGAAGGATCCAGAGTATGAGATGAGAGGCAGCCTATGCAACTTAGTGAGATACTTTCTTAAAATAAAAAAATAAAAATGTGGCTGAGATTGCAGCTCGGTGGTGGAATATTTGTCTAGCATGCGTGAGGCCCTGGATTCAAACCCCGGTACTGCATCAGACAAACAAACAAAACAAAATGAAAGCAAAATACCCCTAAACTCTTGCTGCATATACAAGTTGCAATTTTTTTCTACCATTCTGTGATGATGTCTTTGGAAACACACATTTTTTTTAACCAGAAATTTTTAATGTACAACTTAATGGCTATCATTCTGACATGTATTTCATTGTGACATTTCCATATATGCATTTCATTGTACATTGCTCACGTAACCTCCCCCTTACCCTCTCATGACCCTGTTGCCCCACCCCCAACCCCCACCAATGATCTCCTTTCTACTTGTATGTCTTTTTGTGTGCATATCTATATATATGCATCCCAATTTTGATTTAAGTCTAAACATTTTTCTATAGTGATCTATCTTTTTACATTCTCAGTAGTATTCTCAGGAGTGATCTAGTCTGTATGGGCTGGGATTTAGCTCAGTGGGTAGAGCGCTGCGCTGCAGTCTCTGAGGTCCCGAGTTCAATTCCCAGCACCACAAAAATGGGAGAATGACCTGGCAATCCACTCCCAAGGCAATCCCAAAACAGTCAGCCATTGAAAAACCTATGAGGGTCGCTATGAGTCGGATACCGACTTGTCAGCACCTAACAACAACAACAACTAGTCTGTATGCATTATTGCCATCCTTTGGAGTTATTGGTATTATTATTATTTCCTGTACTAATAAAGTTGAGCTGGGTACATTGAGGTTGACCTCTCACCCCTTCCTTCCTACTCACTGGCCTTCCTCCCCCTCTCATTTTCTCCCATCATCAGGAAGCACAAATCTTTTAAATTTTGATGTCCAGTTTATCTGTTTTTTTTTTCTCTTTTTGCTTGTGCTTTTGGTGGCATAGCAAAGAAATCACTAACTAATTCAAGATAAAGAAGATTTATTTCTACATTTAGAGTTTTAATTCAGCTTATATTTAGGTCTTTGATTCAATTAGAATTAATTTGGGTATATGGTCTGAGTTAGGGGTCTAGATTCATTCTAATCTCCATGGCTAGAACTGCCAACAAAATGGCAGGAGTAGGCATTCTTAACCCTGATATTAGGGGAAAGCATTTAGTCTTTTGTTGTTAAACATATTAGCTATAGGCTTTTTGAGGATATGAGGCTTTTGTGAGGCTCAGGAAAAATTTTGTTTTAATTTGTAGGTTGCTTTATCATAAAACATGTTGAATTTTGTCAGATGCTCTTAATTGCATTGATTGTAATGATCAGGTGGGCTTTGTGTTTTATTATATAGATATGTGTTACATTAATTAATTTTCAGATAGCAAACCAACCTTACATTTCTGAGCCAAATCCATATAAATATTTCTTAAATTGAATATGTAGTGAGTAAATTATATGAAGACTGGTTAAAATTAACTCAAGAAATGTACATAAATATAAGACTGGAAAATAATCTCATTTTTCACACAGTAACTACTTAGAAACATTGAAACTTTGAAAGTAGAATTGTCACTGTATAAAGAATATAAATTTATAGCACTTTTTCACTCTTTGAGTCCTATATTTTTCTTTTAAAGTCCTGGAAGGTTTAACAACATTTAACAAACTGCCCCAAATACCCCTACTTTATAAAAATTATTATAATGCTTTCCTCATAGGTTCTCTCTCTATCCCCCTCTCTCCCCCCTCTCTTACACACACACACACACACACACACACACACACACACACACACACACATTCTTCTCAAGCATTGATCCAAGTACTTGTACAAAAGCGGTGTTACTTGGGAATATATTGAAGTTACTTCTGTGTTTCTAATTAGCTTAAGCCCTTAGTGATGTTAGAACAAAAAGAAAAGACCCTCATAGAGAATCATAAGGACAAACAAACTTACTTTTAATTGTGACCCCAAGAATTATCAGTATCTCTATTAACAAGATCAAGAGCTTCATCTCCTAAGCAGTACCTCTTCACTGTAACACAGGCAGAATAGGTGGCTGGCCACAAGCTTTCTCTTGTCAGATCTGTGGGGTTCAGGAATCAGTTGCTAAGTAACCATTTTCTTACTCTTGGGCCAATAGGCTTCCAGGAAGTTCCTTTCAAGCAGCAATGAAGGCAGCTGCTGGAGAAAGCAGGTTGTGGGAAGGAGTCATAGCTAGTCTGCTATTCTTCTGATTAGAGATAAAGGTTAGACTTGAAATAAGTAGAGGTTACTCTCTGATATGAAGAGAAGGGACCAGAAGTATAGTATGTACATGTCCACACTAATGTTCACCTAGGGTGTGGGTTTATTTCAGTTGGTAGAGTGCTGTTCCACACTTTTTGAGGACGACAAA
This sequence comes from Pedetes capensis, assembly GCA_007922755.1. Classification (NCBI taxonomy): domain Eukaryota; kingdom Metazoa; phylum Chordata; class Mammalia; order Rodentia; family Pedetidae; genus Pedetes; species Pedetes capensis. The sequence goes on from VMDO01022924.1 coordinate 27,093, forward strand.
AATGGGGGAACAATGTGGCAGTTCACTCCTGAAAACAATTCCAAAACAATTAACTATTGAAAACCCTATGAAGGTCGCTATGAGTTGGACCTGAATTGACAGCACCTAAGAACAACAGTGTTCAACTATGTCTAGGGTGGGAAATTCTTATTTTTATGTTACTTCTAGGGACATGTGTTATCCATCACTTTATCTCTGCCATGAGATATCTGAGGTCGAGAAGCTTTACAAAAAAAAAGAGGTTTATTTCAGCTGACAGTCCTGGAGATACAAGGCCTGGAAGCCACGTAGGGTGATGGCTTTCTGGTAGGCAGAGGCCAAAAGTGGTATCACATGACAGCAAGAGATATGGAATGCACTTTTTTGAGGGTGTATCTTCTTGTCTCTCTCCCTCTTCATATAAAGCCGCCAGAATTCAATTATGGGGCCTTTACCCTAAAGACATTATCTAATCCTTGTCATATCCCAAAGGCTCCCCCATAGTCAGATTAAATGTTCACCCTCTTAATACCTACTACTGGGGATTAAAGTTCAGCATATGAAGCTTTGGGGGACACACAAACTGTATCTAAACCATAGCAAATTGCAAGCTGCACTTATGTGAAAATGTAATTAAGTACTTGAGCTGATCTGACACCATCCCTTAATCTAACATTTCTAAACTATGACAGACAAGAAACACTTGGACCAAATCTGCATTGTTCCACATCTGGATGAAAATGTTTATTCCGTGTTTAAGTTAGGAAATCTGGGATAAAGGAAAATAAAGACTGTTTAAAGCTGCCTTATTTACTACTTTGAATAATGCGGGCATTTCACAGGTGTGTACTCTAAAGACTACCAGAAATCACAATGAAAAAGGAAAAGCATGGAAATATTAAGGATATCCAAGGAATAGATCCTGTTGTGAATTTATGCCTAAACTATATCCAACTTTTATAGTGTGTCCAGGCAATTATATCAGAAACAGACATTTTATTGTCATGAATTTACAGATTATTCCTTTCATTAGTTTCCTATTGCTATGGTAACAAATTACCACAAATTTAGTAGGTTGAAGTGACAGAAATTTATTCTCTTATACTTTTGGAGGCCAGAAATCCAAAAAGATTCTTACAGGGATAAAATCAAGGGTGGGCTAGTTCCTTCTGGAGGCTCCAGGGAAGAATTCCTTCTTTTCTTTTTTCTCTCTTTTCTTTTCTCTTTTCTTTCCTTTTCTCTTCTCCTCTCTCTCTCTCTCTCTCTTTTTTTCTTTCTTTCCTTCCTTCCTTTCTTCTCTCCTTCCTCCCTCCCTTCCCCTTTCTGTTCCCTCTCCCCTCCCCCTCCCCCTCCCTCCCCTCCCCTCCCCTTCTTTCTTTCTTTTTTTCTTTCTCTCTCTCTCTCTCTCTCTCTCTCTCTCTCTCTTTCTTTTGTGGGAATTGAATTCAGGGTCTTGTGCATGCTAAGCAGCTGTTCTAACACTAAGCTACACCTCTAGCCCAAAATCCATTATTTGAAAATTTCCAGCTTCTAGTGAGTTATGGATACATCCCTCGAATCTCTGTTCAGTCATCAGTTGCTTTCTTTTCTGCATAGCCACATGTTTCTTAATGATGAGCATATATTCTCAGACATTTTTCATTAGGTAATTTCATTGTACTGACATTGTAAAAGGTACTTATACAAACCTAGTTGGTATAGGTCAATCACTCAACATGGCCTCTTGATGCAGTCAAGAGAGAGTAAGCACAAGATGTATCCAGCTGCTGTCATCATGACATGGCATACTGTTTTACAGTAAATTTCTATTTTTATTAGGAGAGGAGTACACTTTAAAATAGTGATAAAAGTATAAATACATAAACCAGTAACATAGCCATTTATTTTTATCATCAGTATTTTGTACTATGTTTAATTGTATGTGCTATTCTTTTATGGGCTGGGATTTGGCTCAGTGGGTAGAGCGCTGCGCTGCAGTCTCTGAGGTCCCGAGTTCAATTCCCAGCACTGCAAAAATGGGAGAAGGGCCTGGCAATCCACTCCCAAGGCAATCCCGAAACAGTCAGCCATTGAAAACCCTATGAGGGTCGCTACGAGTTGGATACCGACTCGACGGCACCTAACAACAACAACATTCTTTTATACAACTGGCAGTATAATAGGTTTGTTTACACCAGCATCACTATAGTGGAGTGATGTGTCATGTTATGAGGTTACAATGGTTATGATGTCACTAGGCAATAGAAATTCCTCAGTTATGTTATCATAGTATGGAATGACCATCATATATGTGGTCTATTGTTGAACAAAATGTTACTGTGCACTATATGACTGTAGTTTAATGTCTTTGTCTCTTCCTCCTCTGCTTCCTCATCTTCCTTCTCCTTCTTACTGGGTTTTGTAGCCCAAGATGGCTTCAAACTCATAATCCTCCTGCCTCAGCTTTCTCAGTCCTGGATTACATGCTTGTGCCACTACATCTGGTTCAGTCTCCTTCTTTTAAGGATACTCATGATTCTAGTTGGGACCTACCAACATAAACCAGTATAATCTCTGTGTTAGTCAGTTTGTGCATTTGGCAAAATACCTGACATACCAATTTAAGGAGGAAGGATAGGTATATTTTGCTTCATGGTTTAGAGGATCTCAGTCCATATTGGTGGAGAGGCATGGCAGAGCAGCTCGATCTGTGGTGGAAGATTTCACATCATTGCATCAAGAAGCAGAGAGGGAGAGTTACTGGAACAGGAGACATATATAAAACTCCAAAGGCCTGTCCCCTAGTGCCTTCTACCAGCTAGGTACTACATCTGAAAGTTCTATAGCCTCTCAAAACAGTGCCATTAACTGGAGACCAATCATTTAAACATATGATATTTGGGGGACATTTTAAATTAAAACCATAATAATCTCCCTATCTCAAAATCCTTAATCTCATCTGCAAGGTCTCTTTTGCTATGCAAGGTTAATTTCATAAATTCCCGGATTAGGAACCTGGATATCTTGGGCACTATTTGTCAACCTACCATAGTCCACAATGTTTCTTCTTTCACCAAGGGACTTCAAAATGGAACTTTCTTCATGTCTGTATTTCTTAAAATTGCATAAATATCATTTATTTAAACCATTTCAAATATTACCCACTAAACATTATTTGAATAATCTTTTTCCAGTTGTCATATGAATCTGGAATTATCAGCATTTTTCAACGGATAAGATTGCTTCCTACTTTGATGAATGTTATGAATGTTCTTTTACTTCTTATTTATTTAAAAATTTATTTGAAACTCCACCTATTTGTTCTTTTTATAATTTATTTCAAAAGATGAAAAGTCTTTCTATACTTTAAGTTCAGTTCATCTTCTCTCACTTTTAATTTTATCCACTTTTACTTTCTCCAGTATTTCAGCTACCTAATATTTCTCAATGTGTATGTGTGCACAATCTTTTTTTCAGCATCCTTTTCCTTGATTTAAACATCCATGTGATCTCTCCTAGAAAAACCTTCCCTTGACTCTGGATCCTTTTGCCTACTATCTCCTCTACTTTTCCTTCAGTCTCTAACTACCTTAAAAGCATAATTCATAATTACTACCTACCTTGTGCCTATTGCCTCCATTTTATTCTTCAAATACTTATTTTTATTTTCACCAATTTACCTGGAGTAGTGACCTTTTTTCAGTTCCCATCCTACTTGATCTTTGTGAGACATCTGACATTTCATACTATAAATACTTTGAAAATGTCTTACTACACCTCTACCCAAAATCCATTATTTGAAAATTTCCAGCTTCTAGTGAGTTATGGATACATCCCTCGAATCTCTGTTCAGTCAACAGTTGCTTTCTTTTCTGCATAGCCACGTGTTTTGGTTATTGGTTTTTCTGAAAATTGAATCAGTCTATCACTCCCTTATCCATTCATGCACTGAATACCCATTATAATCCCAAAATAAATTATAACTCTCTCTGAGGCATTCACTAATTTCTTAGCCTTTACATTAAAATTATGGCCTCTCCAAGGTACTTCCTTCTGTTCACATGTGCTCTTCCTTACTTTTACCAACACTTTTCTATGGATTCTCACTTAATATTAATTTATTTTAATCAATTCAATAAATATTTATTGAGAGTCTATTATGTGCCAGGTATTGTGCCATTCTCTGGGGCTGGTGAGCAAAAGGTTTGTTTCCTATCTTTAGGGAATCATAAGTTCAAAGTTAAAGATCAAGATTAATAAAAATGAACACAAAACAAATGTAAAATTATAAACTGTTAAGAGCTTCATATGATAATAAATGATCACTGAAGGCACTGAAAGGGAAACTGAGAGTTGAGGTCAGTGGGAGTCACAGAAGGCTTTGTAAGGAAGTGATATTTATTTCCTTTTTTCTTTTTTTCCTTTTGTTTATTTTGAGACAAGTTTTCATTTTGTAGACTGGGCTGGTATCAACTTTGTTATCCTCTTTTTTCAGCAAGTGCTGGAATTATAGGCGTGTACCACCATGCCTGGCCCAAGGGAATGACATTAAAGCTAAAATTTAAATCATGTCCTAGATACAGTGACAAATATGGCAAATACTGTGTGGTGAGAGCAAGGTATGTTTAAGGAAATGAAAATTAAATGGGTTGGTAAGGCCAGAAACAGATTTAGGGTGGGGGTGGGGGCATGGTATGTGCTAAGACTGGATAGATAGGTGATTGTCAGTCCATTCTTCATGATTTAATTGTTATAAGAAGATTATACTAGTCAACCTAGCCTGACATAACAGAATATCATTAACTGTTGTTGTTGTTGTTAGGTGCCATCGAATCAAGTCCGACTAGTAGCAACCCTCATAGAGTTTTCAATGGCTGTTTCGGGATTGCCTCGGGAGTGGGCTGCCACGTTCTTCTCCCATTTTGCGGTGCTGGGAATCCAAACTCAGGACCTCAGAGACTGCAGAGGAGTGCTCTACCAACTGAGCTAAATCCCATCCCATCATAGACTGTTGTTGTTGTTGTTAGGTGCCGTCAAGTCGAGTCCAACTCATAGTGACCCTGTGTACAGCAGATTGAAACACTTGCTGATTCTGTGCCAGGCAAATGATCTTATTTATGTTTAAGCCCATTATTGCAGACACTGTGTCAATCCAACTGGTGGAGGGTTTTCCTCTTTTGCGTTGACCTGCCACTCTTCCAAACATGATGTCCTTCTCCAGGGATTGATCTCTCATGACTACATGTCCGAAATATGCAAGATGCAGTCTGTCCATTCTTGCTTCCAAGGAGCACTCTGGTTGCACTTCTTCTAGGATAGATTTGTTGGTTCTTTTGGCAGTCTATGGTATATTCAATAGACGTCTCCAGCACCACAATTCAAAAGCATTAATTCTTTTTCTGTCTCTCTTGTTCAATGTCCAGCTTTCACAGCCATATGATGCCACTGAAAATACCATGGCATGAGTCAGACGCACCTTCGTCTTCAATGTGACATCTTTGCTTTTCAATACTCTAAAGAGATCTTTTGCCACAGCTTTTCCTAGAGCAATGCGTCTTTTGATTTCTTGACTGCTGCTTCCACGGGTGTTGATTATAGAGCCAAGCAAAGCAAAATCTTGGACAACCTCAA
>VMDO01022925.1:0-32624 GCA_007922755.1 Pedetes capensis
CCTGCTTTGTATACATTCTTTCCTTTTCTCCTTTTTTCAAATTAGTTAATTATTCTTAATCACTCCATTTCCTTTCTGTTGGTTTGTTAGTATTTTACTGATATGTTTAATGGGTACCCTAGAGATTAAAGTATATTTCCTTTTTCTAAAATTCAATATAAATTAATATTTCTATTCCTTCTCAAACAATGCTGGCATTACGTGTTGATTCTATTTGTCCTTTCTAGCTTTGGGGTTATTTTGCCATGCATTTTAATTTTGTATTACATATTCTACAGGCGAGAGATGTGGCAATCCACTCCTGAAAGAATCCTAAAAAAATAATCAGCCACTGAAAACCCTATGAGGGTCACTATGAATTGAATCTGACCTGATGGCATCTAACAACAACAACAGTATACATATTCTACCCTACCAGCTATTAATATTATTTTTATAATAAATCTTCAGTGTTCATTATCACTTACCCCAGATTATTGAACACTGGTCAATGATTTCTTTCTTTTTTTTCTTTCTGTTCTGTTCTTTCTTTCTTTTTCTTTAATTGAGTTTTCTTGTAGACATATTGGTCTGCTACTAGAAAACGTGGCAATGAAACCTTTTACACAAATGATTAGAATTTTAGCAGAACAATTTGTGCCATGTAGACTGAGACAGAGTGATGAAGAAGGGAGTCTAAAAACCTCAATTTTATGCTTGGCTTACCACTGGCGGGGTACAGAATAATGGACATGTTTCTCAACTTGTATATACTATTTCCTTATCTTTGAAATGAGAAGACAGGATTATAAAAGTTGATTCCTATTTTAGTTTTCTGTGATACTAAGACATTTCTTCTTTGCCTGGACTATACTAATAGAGTATGGTATTATATTATACTATCCTTTATTATTTAAAATTATTAATTTATTTAAATTTAATTAAATCACAAATTTATTTATATTAAACAGTGAGTTTCATTTTATGCAGATTTTGAAAGCAATTATAGTCACAAGTATAGTTAAAGTGAGTTTTTCACTATGAATGCTCAAAATTAAAAATTGAACAAACTCAAATATTCTCCTTTTCCTTCAAATTACAACATGAACATTACAGTTAATTAAGTACAATATTTTGAATGACTTAAAACTTTTTGTTGTTTTCCTGAACATGCATTATCTACTTGATTATCTGTGATGCTTATTTCCAACACTGAACACATGCACACTAATACATGTGTGTGTGCGCACACGTGCACACACACACACACACACACACACAAATATAAAGGCAAGTTTTCTTCTGTGGTATGTTATTTTTATGTTTCCAATTATCCTATGGGATATAATGAAATTCTCAAAAAATCTATTTTAATTCACTATAATTTAAAAAATAAACATGTCACATACCATTTGGGTACTGGGTAGAAGAATAAGAAAAACATAACTAGTCTTAAATAGTCCCAAAGAGGTTAGAAGTAAAATTTAAAGATAGGTAAAACTTCTTGTTTCTTATTACATAATAAAAATTCAGTTCATGCTGAATAAATGAATGAATCCCAAGTATGAATACAAAGGAAATAAAAATTTCAAAATTATTTGAACAGGAATATAATTGAGAGTGATGCTGCAATTTGGCAATATCTGAAAAATCAGAATTATTTGATTTAATTTTGTTTTTGTTTTTGTTCTTGTTCTTGTTTTGTGGCCATACAAGGGACCAGGGGCTCGCATATGTTAAGCAAGTGTTCTAAGACTGAGCTATATCCCTAGCCCTTGACTCATTTCTTAGACCAGAAAAAATTATTACAGAATGGGCCAGTATTTTTATCTTCACAAGTCAGTGGTATAGTAATTAGCAACTGCCAGCAGTATTCTACTATAGCCAGTGTAGCCATGTGGAAATCAATACTTATTTAGGAAAATCCAAATAAAGGAATGTTCATGTCCACTTTAAATACTTCTCCCTCATTTCTTTTTATCTTGAAAACTTCATGCTGAAATCTACTCATAATATTTGACTTGCTAAAGTTAGACATCACCACTCACAAAGTAAAAAGTAGTCTAAATTATCTACCTATGTCCCCAATCCGAAAGTTAACTCACCCAGAGAAGAATTAGACTTTTTGAACTCAGGCAGGAAAAATCTTTCAAAGTTAATCTAACAAGTTCTCCAAATTAACTTGCTTAAATTTTTCTCCTGGAAATATTCTCCTTTCATACACATCCATAGCACTATACAGTAATTCATTTTCTGAGTTCTTCTAATGGTTTCTTTGTCATATCCTATCAAAAAGTTCAATCAAAATGAAATTCTATGTTTCCTAAAATTTACTATAGAATGATGAAAAAATAAAGAAAACATCACTATTTTTAGCAATTGAGAGGGAACGTTGGATAGAGAGACCAAGCCTTGCCCTCATAAAGAAAGTCTAATATCATTCTAGGTTGATCTTTACCATGTTTACAGCCTCCTAAATAGTGCTTCATATTTACTTTTTACATACACTATATAAATGATACATGTCCATGGTGTAAATTTTGGAAAAATATGAGGTGTATAAACAAAAAATAAAAAGCATCAGTAATTTCACCATGAAGACATAATATCTGCTTATGCTGTGGTATATTTTCTTCATGCTAAATCTAGGCAATATTGTTTGAACAGTTATGTGCTCTGCTTTTTAGTATTTTATCTTATAGATGTACTAAAACTCATTCTTTTCCCTATTGTTAACCAATTAAGCTATTTCTTTTTTTAATATTTTAAAAAATTTTAGAGATCCATCATTGTTTATAAATCTTTATGTTCATAACTCTTTATTTACTTATGGATTTTCCATGGAATATTGTGTACTTTGGGCAGAACATTTGATAGCTCTGGAGAAAGTTTCTAATTACCAAGAAGATAATTTTTTTAGCATGTTCCATCTAGTGGTACACAAGAATAGCCATTTTTCAGCAACCTTAATAAAATTATAGTATTTTTTCTCTTCCAGGTTTTAGAAGAATAAATGTATCTGTTTTAACCTGATGAATAGCAGAAAAGCTATGACTACAGTGCCAGGAATGGCCCAGTGTTGGGTTGTGTTTCATCTGTTATTAACAGGGTCACTATGAGTCAGACTCAACTCCATGGCACCTAAAAACAACAAATCTATAGCCATATCACCCTGGCAATCAGATAAGCAGGGACAGGTCTGGGTAGTATGTGGATAGTAGACTACCTGGGAATAACTACTGGGTGCTGTAGGCTTGGGAGAAGAAGGCAACAGCTCATTCCCAGAACTATCAACCATCAAAAATCCTATGAATAGCAGAGAAGCACTGACATAGTGCCAGGCATGGCACAGTGTCAGGGACTATCTCATTGTGTTGTACATAAGATCACTATGAGTTCGACCTGAATCACCGGCACCTAACAAGGACAACAAAGCTTCGTAAATATTTTTCCATATCTTATTCTTTAAAACAGATAGGTTCAATTGTATGGTGTAGAAAGTGTTTAAGTAGATACTGAATCCAGTGAAACAGATACTTGCTCCACCTGAGCATATTCAGTTTCCTCATTTTTCTAATTAACTGTTTGTCCACAGCTTACTTGTTAGTATATATGGTGTCCCCTCACTTTTCTGTCAGTTTGTCATACTATGGGGGCTTGCACATTGCTGTGATGGTGAAAGTTATGCTACCAGTATTAAATACCAGTAGGGTCACCCATGCTGGAGCTTCCAGACTAAGACAGACTAGTGAGAAGGACATGGAAGCCCACTCCTGAAATAACTAGCCATTGAAACTCCTATGAATAGCAGAGAAGCACTGTCAAATATAGTGCCTGAAAATGAGCCCCCCAAGTTGGAAGGCATTCAAAAAAGGACAGGGAAGAGTTACCTTCTCAAAGTAGACTTGAACTTAATGAGGGAAAAGTAGGAAAGCCCCAAATATCTCCATCTGCTGATGAGGCACAACTCAAAATGAGAAGGAAGAACTGTAAATATCCGTTAATAATTGGAACATGGAATGTTCATAGTATGAATCTAGGAAAATCAGAAATCATCAAAAGTGAAGTAGAACACATAAACATTGACATTCTAGATATCAGTGAGCTAAAATGGACTGGCATGGGCCATTGTGAATCAGGTAATCTTTTGGTCAACTATGCCGGGAATGACAACTTGAAGAGAAATGGATTGCATTCATTGTCAAAAAAGACATCTCAAGATCTGTCCTGAAATACAATACTGTCAGTGATAGAATAATAACCATACGCCTACATGATAGTCCAGTTAATATGACTATAATTCAAATTTACACACCTACAACTAAGGCCACAAAGGAAGAAAGGGGAGATTTTTACCAGCTTCTGCAGTCTGAAATTGATTGAACATGCAATCAGGATGTACTAATAATTACTGGTGACTGGAATGCAAAAGTTGGAAACAAAGAAGGCTCAGTAGTTGGAAAATATGGCTTTGGTGACAGAAATGATGCTGGAGATAGCATGAGAGAATTTTGTCAGACCAATGATCTTTCATTGCAAATACATTTTTCACCAACATAAATGGTGAGTACACAGATGGAATTCACCAGATGGAACGTACAAGAACCAAACTGGTTATATTTGTGGAAAGAGACAAAGGAAAAGCTCAATATCAAAAGTCAGAACAAGATCAAGTGCTGATTGTGGATCAGACCATCAACTGCTCATATGCATGTTCAAACTGAAACTGAAGAAAATTATAACAAGTGCACAAGAGCCAAGGTATGGCTTTGAGTCTACCCCCACCTGAGTTCAGAGACAATCTCAAGAACAGGGTTGATGCATTAGACACTAATGATCAAAGACCAGATGAGGTGTGCCATCATATCAAAGACAATTCATGAGGAAAGCAAAAAGTTATTAAAAAGACAGAGAAAAGATCAAATTTCATGTCAAACGAGACTCTGAAACTTGTCCTTAAACATCAAGCAGCTACAGCAAAAGGAAGACATGAGGAAATTAAAGAACTAAACAGAAGTTATCAAAAGGAAGCGTGGGAAGATAAAATCAAATATTATAATGACATGTGCAAACAGCTGGAGATAGAAAACCAAAAGAGAAGAACAAACTGTTTTTCTCAAGCTTAAAGAATTGCAGAAAAAATTTAAGCCTTCAGTGGCAAAGATTCTACAGGGAAATATTAAAGGATGCAGGAAACCTCAAAAGAAGATGGAAGGAATACATAGAGCCATTATACCAAAAAGAATTGGTGGATGAGCAACCATTTCAAGAGGTTGCATATGATCAGGAACCAGTAATACTGAAGGACAAACTATAAGTTGCTTTGAAGGAACTGTTGAAACACAAGTCTCCAGGAATTGATGGAATACCAGTTGAGATGTTTCAACAAACAGGTGCAGCACAGGAAGTTCTCATTTGTTTATGCCAAGAGATTTGGAAAACAGCTACTTTTCCAGTTGATTGGAAGAGATCCATTTTTGTGGGCTATTCCCAAGAAAGGGGTCCATCTAAATGCAGAAATTATTGAACAATATCATTAATATCACATGCAAGTAAAATCTTGCTAGAGATCATTCAAAAATGACTGCAGCAGTATATAGACAGGGAACTGCCAGAATATCAAGCTGGATTCAGACAAGGGCATGGAACCGGGACATCATTGCTGATGTCAGGTGGATGGATATTAGCCAAAAGCAGAGAATACCAGAAAGATGTCTGTCTATATTTTATGACTATTCAAAAACATTTGATTGTGTGAATCATAACAAATCATGGATAATATTGCAAAGAATGGGAATACCAGAGCACTTAATTGTTCTCATGAGGAAGCTATCCATAGACCAGGAGGCAGCTGTTTGAACAGAACAAAGAAACATTGCTTGGCTTAAAGTCAGGAAAAGTGTGCACCAGGGCTGTATCTTTTCACCATAGCTCTTCAATCTCTATGCTGAGCAAACAATCTGAGAAGCTGAAATTTATGAAGAACAGCATGGCATCTTGATAGGAGGAAGACTCATTAACAATCTGTATTATGCAAATGACACAACTTTGCTTGCTGAAATTGAAGGGGATTGAAACATTTGCTCACAAGAATCAAAAAACACAGCCTTCAGTATGGATTACACCTCAACATCAAGAAAACAAAAATCCTTACAACTGGGTCAGTAAGCAAGATGCATGTCATTAGGAAAAGCTATTACAAAAGACCTCTTTAATGTGTTGAAAGTAAAGAGATCACATTGAAGCCGGGCATTGGTGGCACATGCCTATAATCCCAGCGGCTAGGGAGGTGGAGGCAGGAGGATCACAAGTTCGAGACCAGAGGCAGCCTGTGTAATTTAGCGAGACCCTGTTTCAAAAAGTAAAAAAATGGGCTGGGGGTGCAGCTCAGTGGTCCAGCACTTGCAGAGCATGCAAGTGCGAGGCCCTGGGTTCAACCCACAAAAAAAAAAAAAAAGATATCACATTGAAGAGGAAGGTACACCTTACTTGTGGCATGGTACTTTCAGTCACATCCTATGTTTGTGAAAGCTGGATGCTGAATAACGGAGACAGGAGAAGAATTGATGCTTTTGAATAATGGTGCTATAGATGAATATTCAATATACCATGAACTAAAAAAAGAACCAACAGATCTGTCCTAGGGGAAGTGCAACCAGAGTGCTCCTTGGAAGCAAGGATGGCTACAATGTGTCTCACATATTTTGGAAATATTGTCAGGAAGGACCAATACCTAGAGAAGGACATCCTGTGGCAGGCCAACAAAAGAAAGGAAGACCCTCAACTAGATGACACAGTGGCTGCAACAACAAGCTTAAACATAAAAGATACTGTTCATGGCACAGTGTTGGGGAGTGTGTCATTCTTTTTCACATTAGGTCACTATAAATTGGGCCTGACTTGATGCCACCTAACAACAGCATATATGGTACCATGGCTTATTCTCTACTTAGTTGGCCCCCTAGCTCCCTACAACATAAATCACTGATATTCGTGCAAACAAGATCAAGCTATTGCTCATCTTCTGGACTAGAGGTCAGTGAACACCTCTCTGACAGGGGATTGTTGTACAATTCATGTGGAACACAAAAAGTGCTAGTGACTCAGGTCCATAGAACCCATATTTGTCATATAGATGTTCACCTTCACACTGTGAAACAATGGTCCAAACATAAACAGTGGGCTTGATGTCAGAAGCAATAATGGTGTGTATTCCTCAAACAATAAAAACTATTTTCAAAAAAGTCACCATTAAGTCAAGACCTTCCTTGATGATCCACAATCTTAAGACTTTCCATAGAACAAATATACTGTGCACAATTGCTTGACTTTCTTGTGGAGATAAATAGTTTAACCATAAACCAATTTTTATGTACTCTGATGGGCTTTTGTTTTGTTATCTGAGCTGTGTTCTTAAGAAACTCTACAGTGGTAAATGAAATCACATTATAACTGCTGAGAAACTCCCACTAAGTTATTCAACATTCAAGCAATGTTTATTGACCAGAGGCTGTTAGAGTGTATGGGTAAGAAATGTCTCTGTGGTCAAACCACACTGCCTAGCTCCAATTCAGTTCCTCTGTTTAATAGCCACAAAGTTGGGTAATTTAGTTAACCTCTCAGTGCCTCAGTTTCCTTTGTAAAATGGGAATAATTTGAATTCCTCTCAGGAGGTGCTACCAGGATTAAATAAAAAAGTATGTGCTTATCACAATGCCTGAAACCAAGTAAGAATAGAGGTATTGATTAATGTAAGGTGTCTGTATGTTAGACATTTGCTCAGTACAGTACTATATACAGTACGCTACTAACCAGACATGGTAACTAAACTGATTTACAACATAGTAGGGAAGATAAAACTTGTATGCAAAACCTACAAAATCTTGAAGGCTCAGATTAAATGCATCAAAATCCTCTCATTAATTCCATGTTGCTTAATGTAATCTTTTCCACAACAGCTTAAATGATTTCCCCCTTATCATGTTCTACCAGGTTTTATAATTAATTATATGCATATCTATTCTTTCCTACTACATTCTGATCTCCTTAAAGCAAATTCACTTCTTTCTCTCCATGTCTGGTCCATTCGCTGGCAGATAGTAAATGCTCAACAAATATTTGATGAATGAGTGAGTAACACTAGAAAGCAGCATAAGCCAATGGCCACAGAGCACCACTGTCAGACCACCTTCACCTCCTGCCATGAATGCTAGCGAGGTCTAGAGAGACATACTACTGATCTGCATTATTTTACTTTTTAAAAATGGCACTGGAAAAGGTTTTTAAACACTTAACCTCAGTTTTTTGTGTGGTTTTTTTTTTTTTTTTTTTTTTTGGTGGTACTTCGAGTTGAACCCAGGGCCTTGCGCTTGCATGCTTTGCAAGTAGTGTACCATTGAGCTGCGCCCCGCCCCAGCCCATTTTTTCACTTTTTGAGACAGGGTCCTGCTAAATTATGCAGACTGCCTCTGGTCTCAAACTTGCAATCCTCCTGCCTCCACCTCTGGAGCCGCTGGGATTACAGGCGAGCACCACCACCCCCAGCTGACCCTTAGGTTCTTTAATTGGACTTTTCTAACCTTCTCTACTCATCATGAAATTCAGGAAATGTATATTTCTTTTCTGAGACATATGTGCCTCCTCAAATGTACAGAAAGAATCCAAGCATTCATTTTCAAGATATAACTCACCCCTGGTGCACATGTCCTAGGAAATAGAGAGCTACATGACAGAGATACACATCATGCTTCCAAAGATAACTTCATAATGGTTGCTGGGTAGTTAAAATGGGAGGAAACCATTGCCTTTTAGAGAAAAGTTTCAGTAAATGTCACCATGTGAATAAACATTGTAGTGACATGCTTAAGCCTGGTTTTACTTGTTATGATTATGTTGCCTGACTCTTACCACCAGAAGTGCTTCCCTCATATTTTCCTTCACATTAACATTTACGACGAAGGGGCAGCATTCCCCTTTGCTCACATCAGCCAAAATGAGTCCCTTTACTCCCAGCAATATTTCACCAGTCACAGACCAGTGCGAGACCAGCAAAAACCCAGCTTGCTATGGACCTCAGCAGGTTCCACCAGCTTTACCCCAGCCAACAGAACTGACATTTGAAATCCATCTGCTACATTTAATGGACCAAAATTCTGACCTAGCCAGTAAAGGTTGAGCTCAAAGTGAGCAGAAAGGGCTAGAGATTCTAAAGGGAAACATTCTTCAGCACTGCTGTGTACTCCCTAAGTCATGAAACACCTAAAACAGCACCTTGAGGCATATTTTTCAGTGTAGAAGTAGCAGAAACAGAACACGACTCCCAACCCCTTCTTTATATTCCAATGAGATTGGCTAGTTTAACCAGAGCTGCAGTACAAAAGCGCTTGTGGTTCATGTTATATTAATAGTGTGGCCTGATTATCAAAAACCATTACTCTTAGTTATCTTGCAGCAGCTGTATGGAGCTGCTATAAGTCAGAGTGACTGCCCACACAGCATTTGCTCCATGCTCACGATAACGGTATTCTTAATGCAAAAGTGCATTTGTAAAATTATTGCCTTTTAAAGATCAGATTTGTTATAAATGAGATGTGATCACTCCATTGCTTTTCCCTGTATAAAAAAATTAAATACATAAATTAAATGTCAGTATCCTCTATTGTCATAGCTTTGTAAGGGTCAGTTTCCTTGTGGTCAAACTGAGAGGCATGGCTTTCAAAGCAGAGGCAATGTTAGCTGAATCCTGGTCAAGGGCACAAGCAGTGGCTTTTTCTTCCCAATTTTCTTTGATGTTGTCATCTATAGTTGTGATTGCAGCCCTGTGAATCCAACCCTTTTTTTATGCTTGTAGAGGGCTGCTTTGTTGAGTTTAGTTTTGTTTTTTAAAAGTAGTAATGATAATGGATCAGAAACCATACCATTTCCCTATAGATTCTAATCATTGTTTCTGGTTCTTTGTGGAACTCCATGTGGCTTGGAGTGGCTGCATTCACAGTTCCTTAATGCTAATGCCACCATGTTTGACTTTTTAATTTAGCCTTCCCTTACTGTGACACTTTCACTGGCTCCATTTTGTGTGGAAGAAGAGACAAAGAAAGGAAGGAAAGCAACTCTAATAAAGTAACAAAACTCGGTTTTAATGCTCACTAATCTTCTCTAGGTTATATGTCTCATTATACATGTTACACCAACTGGGAATAAGAGATATGGCTTGACTTGTGAAAACGCAAGGGACTCTATTACTGTGTCCAAAGCTCCCAAGTTCATTTATAAACAAAAATGTAAGGGGTGAATGTAGAGGACTTGATCTCCCCTTATGCTTTTCCTATTTGGACAGCATTTTAGAATTCTTGATTGTTATAGACACACTATAACCTAATTCATTTTTTAAAAAAATTAGGACAAGTTGTTTGAAATGTGGTCCCTTAAGCTTTTTCTGTCTTTTAGAAACTGTTTCATATCACTATCTAAGAGGAAAAGCCAGCCAAGATTTACATTTCAATTTAGTTAACCAAATAGTTCAGACTGTTCTCCAAAGACAAAAACTGGTCTGTAAGTGGGCTGGATTTTCCTGTATTTTATTGCTGTAATTTGCATGAGAAACACCAGATCCTGTATAATTGTTGCTTTGTTGTTGTGATACGAGTAGCTGTTTCCAATGTCAATAATTATAACTTGAAATGAAATTTAGTAGCAGTTAGGGGGTGGGGAGTGGAGGTAACTGCCAGCCAGTGAGAATTTCACATCAAACTAACCACAGTCTAGCCTTCTAATGGGATGCGATCCTATGCAAGCCACCAGGCTTCCAGCAAAACTCCACACAAAGTAAATAGAATGAGTAAGTCGCTTGAGCCACAACGCACTGTACATCTTGTGTTGTGCCATTTTGTTTGGTGTCTAATGAAGAACTAGCATGTTTTATATATGATGGCTGCTAATTGCTTCATTACCCATGCAAATCACAAAGGCAAACTGTGTCTTATCATAAAATCAGTAACTAGGCCATTTGAGAGCGAGGCTCAGGAAAACATTATTATGTCCATGCTTCTTTTGCTCCTGCATTCTTGCTTTTTTTTTTTTTTTATGACTTTGTATTAAGTTGTAGCATTTTCTTGGTGGTCATTTGTTCCTTTAGATTAGTCTTCAGTTAAGATAAGCCTGTAATGGATGAAGCGAGGGGCTGTCTGAGATTGCTGCTGCCGCTGCTCTTGGCCAGCTGTGTCAGCAGACCCGCGTACCACTTTGCCCGGATGCTCCCAACTTATCTGAGAGGAAGGACATCAGGAAGGGAGGCTGCAAAATCGTGGATCTGCCCACAGAGCCATGTGTCTGCTTCTGCCCTTTGTCAAATGGGGAGACTCCATTGCAGAGACTCACTGCTGCCCTGGTCTTATTGAGGGTAACACAAAACCAACAGAGTGGAAAACAGAAAGCAGGACAGAGAACTGAACACCTTCTAGGACCCCCAGCAGAGTGGGGGTATAGTGATAGACAGTTACATCTTCCTTACTGGAAATTTGGAACCTCCTGAGCACCTTATTCCAGATAATTAACACCTTAGTGTTGAATGAGGCTCCATCCTGCATTTCCCTGATTATCAACCCGTAGCTAATAGGCAACATTTTGTTGTTCTTGTTTTTCTTATCAGGGAGAGAGGAAAAGTCTTCAATGAAGGAATGAAAGAGACACACAAATAATATAAAATTATCATCTTATCAGGTAGTTTTCATGAGGCACTCAACTCAAGGATTGCAGGCATTTAAACTGGAAGCCAGGAATCTTTTATGGTGAATATAATTCTGGACTAACTAGCAGAGGTAGTGTCAAGGTAACAAAGAAATTCTGTCTGTGCGCTAATTCCTCATTGCAGCTGTTGGGGTGTTAGATTAGGAGGCAGTATACCTTTCCCAGGAATATTAAAGCAGACTGTCTAACCGCCTGTGTTTGTCCTCATCGCCTCATTCTTGCTGCTAGCAGAGCATGTCCCAACTGTTGTCAATTTATCAATGTAACGTGCACTGGTGGGCACAGTGTGAGCAGCCATTAGGACAGGTGCCTCTATCCATCACAGCCAGTCACTTATTCCACCTTGTCAAGGAAACTAAATGGAGCTTTTGGAGAAATGTAAACAACTCTCTAATGGACAATCAAAGCACCACTTTCTGAAGCAAACAAGAGGAAGAAATCTTGACAAGACATTTGGGGGGGTTGGTATTTAAGTGTTTTTTAAAAGAATTTTTAATGGTTGTGGTTTTAAAACACTGGGGTGGAGTGGGTATGAGAGGAAGTAAACAGGAGAAGTAAAACAACCAGAGCAAAGTCTTTCTTGTAGGCAAAGACTGAAAAATTAGGATTCTGAAGAAGGGACTTGCTGAGGGGAGGGAGGATTGGCTATTCTGGGGAGGATTTGGAAGTTGATGAGAAAGGCAACTTTAAAAATTAAAATAAAAGGGATTCCTGATAGAAATTGAAGACTTTGCACTTAATCATTTTTATTAATGTATTTTTTAAAGTTCTAAATGTACATGAGAAGAACAGAAAAGTGCTATTTAATAATCTACTCCCCAAAACTATCCTTGTGGCAGAAGCCTAACTTAACAAATGGCTTTTTCACTGTGTCCCAGAACATAGAAAAGTTGGCTTTGTCAAAACAGAAGTACATTCCTCAGAAAATGCCCTGACTTTAACCCCCTGCTTGGGACTATTCTTAGCTGATCAGCATCCCACTGCTGGGATGTTGCTGAGGGGGAGGAGACAGCCACCAAAGTAGCAATTTCCAGTGTGGGCATTCAGGATGGCACCTTGAATGTCACTGGGAAGCAATGAGGTAGCTAGGCCAACAGAGGAGCGCAGGTGTTCCTGGCACCGTGAGCCCCATGCCTTTAGACAGATGGACAGGGCCATGCTGCGCCAGCTGAAGCTTCTGGGTGGTCTTCCAGGGAGCTTTGTGGTTATCCATTCTGGAGGCAACAAAGACAGGAGCAGCTGCCAGCAACTGCATCATGGGGGAGGAGGGGTGGCCAATCCTACATCCAAATGCAAATGAAGAGAAAAGAGAGATGCTCTGGGAAGAGATTACCTTCTGGGAATCCCGTGGCAGCTAGGGGTCAAGAGGTCACTGCAACCTTGCTGGTTGACATGTCTGGGAATAAATAAGAAGCCTGAGTCAGGAGTGTTCAAATTGGCCCTGACACTCTCTCACAAGAGAACGCCTGCCTGAGTCAACTTGGACTTCCGTGGTGCTGTCAGCTACTTTGTTCTCATCAGTGTCCCTAATTTATGGTTACCCTGGGACGTAGGGGTCAATATCCTATTCAGATAAGGTGAGTCAAATGTGGATGTTATCAGCTTTCCAGGGGCACTATGTATTACCAAATTCTCTAACCTAGTCTTCCTCATAGTCAGGACTCAATAGGTTGGTGGTGGAAACAAACTGCCCTGCTGGGGTAAATATGCATTGTTGTTTTCCATCAAGTGGACGATTCTTCAAATCATTGCTATCCATGAGAACATTCTGTGATGATAGAAATGCTCTTTCTGACAACCAATATGTCACTAGCTGAATCTGGCTTTTAAACTGTTGAAATGTATCTAGCATGATTCAGAAACTATCTAACTTCTATTTAGTTATAATTAATTTAAATTTAAATAGAAATAAAAGGGAAACAAATGGGGAAGGAAGAAGTCAAATTATTCTTGTTTGCAGATGATATGATCCTATACCTAAAAGACTGTAAAGACTCCTCCAGAAAACTCTTAGATATGATGCTTTCAGCAAAATAGTAGGGTACAAAATCAACATTCAAAAATCAATAGCATTTCTATATACCAATAACAAACATACTGAGAAAGAAATTTTAAAAATTCCATTTACAGTAGCCTCAAGTAAATAAATAAATTACCTAAGAAAACTTCAAAACATCGAAGAAATTGAAGACACTAGAAAATGGAAGGACATTCCTTGCTCAAACATTGGCAGAATTAATATTATAAAAATGGCCATACTTCTGAAAGCAATCTACAGATTCATTGCAATCCCCATGAAAATGGCAATGATATTCTTTGCATAAATAGAAAAACACACCTAAAATTCATATGGAAACACAAAGGCCTCACATAGCCAAAGCAGTCCTGAGTACAAAAAGCAATGCAAGAGGCATCATAATACTTGACATGGGATTATACTACAGAGTCATAGTAATAAAAACAGCTTGGTATTGGCAAAAGAAAAAAATAAACATGTAGACCAGTGGAATAAAATAGAGTATCCAGAAAGGAACTTGTACAGGTACAGCCACATGATTTTTGACAAAGTTGCCAAAAACATATGTGGAGAAAACATAGTTTCATCAACCATGTTGTTGTTGTTAGGTGCTGTCAAGTAGGGTCCAACTCATAGCAAGCAACCCTGTGTACAACAGAACAAAACACTCACAGACACTGTGCCATGCCCAGCACTGGGTCAGTGCTTCTCTGCTATTCATAGGGTTTTCAATGGCTGATTGGTTCGGGACTGCTTTGGGAGTAGATTGCCACATCCTTCTCCCATTTTGAGGATGCTAGAGACCTTACCCAGGGCCTCAGAAAGTGCAGAGCAGCACTCTACCAACTGAACCAAACCCCAGTGCCTCTTTAATAATAGTGCTGGGAAAACTGGATTTTCACATGTAGAAAAATGACACTAGATCCCTATCTCTCACCCTGTACAAAAACCAGTTCAAAATGGACAAAAGACCTTAATGTAAAACCTGAAACATTTATACTACTAGAGAAAAACATAGGGAAAACATTTCAAGATATAGGCATAGACAAGATCTTTCTAAAAAGGATTACAATAGCCAGGAAATAGTAGCAAGAATGGACAAATGGGATTACAGGAAATTGTAAAAAGCTTCTGTACAGCAAAGGTAATGATTAATAAAATAGAGTTCACAGAATGAGGAAAACTTTGCCAACTTTACACCTGACAGAGGATTAATATCTAGAATTCATAAAGAACTCAAAAAATTAAACACTAAAGATATCCAATTAATAAATAGGCAAATGAATTGAACAAGCAGTTCTCAAAAGAAGAAGTACAAATAGCCAATAAATCCATGAAAAAACACTCAGCATCCTTAGCTTTCAGGGAAATGCAAATCAAAACTACATTAAGATTCCATTTTATGGTGGGCACTGTGGTACACTGTGTAATCCCTTAGAGATACTGTCACAAATAAAAAATGAAAAAGTGGATGGAAATGTGGCTTAGTAGTAGAGCACTTGCCAAGTATTCACAAGGCCCTGAGCTCAACCTCCAGTACTGAAAACAAAAAGAAAAGTTTCCATCTTACCGAAGTCATAATGTCTAACACCAACAAAACAAACAACAACAAATGTTGGCAAGGATGTGGACAAAAAAGAATCATACACTGCTGCTGGGAATGTAAATTAGTACATCCATTATGGAAATGGGTGTAGAGGTTTCTCAGAAAAGTACAAACAGAATTACCATATGATCCAACTATATTACCTCTGGACATATACCCAAACAAATCTAAGTCAATAAGTCAACATACCATAGAGACACCTACAAATCCATGTTCATTGGAACACAGTTCACAATAGCCAAGATGTAGAATCAGCCTAGATGTCCATCAATAGCTGAATGAGTAAAGAAAATGTGGTAAATACATGCAACGGAATCTCATTCAGCCATAAAGAAGAATGAAATTATGTCATTTGTAGGAAAATGGATGGAACTGGAGATCATCATATCAAGTAAAGTTAGTCAAACTCAGAAAGACGATTTTATATGCGGAATCTAAGTTGAAAAACAAGATAAAACATGTATGAGACTTGGAAGTAGAAGGAGGGCTATCTGGAGCGGGGATGGAGGGAGCAACCAAAGGGGCAAAGGGGTTGAATAAGAGCAAAACTGTATGAAAATGCCATTATGAAACCCATTATATTATATGCTAATTAAAAATAAATAATTTTTTAAAAATTTAAATAACTCCATGTGCTAGTGGCTACTATTGGAAAACTAGTTCTAAACCCATTTCCTGAAAAACTCTGACTGCTTATGAATCTGACAATGATCTTCTGGGATTGTGCTGTCCAATGTGGCCCCCCACAAGAGCTATTTAAATTTAAATTAATTATAATGAAGTATAATTAAAGATTTAGTTCCATAGTCTCACTAGCCACATTTCCACAGATCACTTGTGGCTAGTGGTGACTGTACTAGACAAGCACAGGTGCAGATTACTTGCATGACCACAGTAAGTCCTATTGGACAGAGGTGCTCTGGAAGTTGATACAGACACCAATGCTAAGAGCAACTACACCGCTGAAAGATGTTCCCTAAGTCCAAATATATATTTTACTGTCTATTGTTGAAAATAAAAACCAAGCCATGGTAGACATTTTAAAGAGATTATTTGAGCAAATAGCCATTCATGAATCAGGAAGCTCCAAAGCAAAAAAGGGCTCTGCTTAGAAAAAGCAAGAGACAGATGAATGCAGAAACAAGACAAAGATAATATCTGATTGGTTACAGCTATACAGTTGCATTATTTGGTCTGTCCCACTGCAAATTCTCTAGTTACATAAGTGACTTGATGGCTGCTGGCTGAGCTTAGGGTTTTGTTTTGTTTCAGGTTTTGTTTTTTTTTTTTTTCCTGTAATGCAAACATCTATAAGAAATGGTCCAAATCAAGTTTCTCTTATGTTTGCATTGAAAGTAAAGTTGAGGTTACTTTCAAGGCTTGACTGGTTTTGTCTGCTCAGGAATTTTCCATGCCTGGTCTCCATTTTAATTTGCTTTAGCAATATCTGCTTTTTACCAGGCGCTATGTCAAATGTTAGAGCTGTAGTGGTAAAAAGGAAATGGATAGCCCTTCCCACTGGAATTTAGAAATAAGTAAGTATTCAAAAAATAAATAATTGTATTCCTATCTGATAGTATAGAGTGGGGGTGAGAACTGAAAACTATGAAAGTACCTGCTACCCTACTTCAAAGGTCAGAAAAGCTTTCCCAGAAGAAGATATGCCAAAGCTGACATAGAGGAATAGGCATTAACCAGTCATGTTAAAGGTGATGGCACATTTTACAAGGCATAAAAGCACTAGAAAAGGTAAGCCAAATCAAGACTCAGGCAAGGCATGATGGTAGCCTAGAGAGTATAGCAGAGGAAAAGCAGGAAATACTTGGAAATTAGCACACAATCCTTCCTGGCTCAAAGAACCTCCTAATCTATCCAGTCACAATTATTTATTCGCTTAGCCATCTGAAAATCAAACAAACACTTAGAAGTTTCTATGTTACTGATATTCTACTGATGTTTCCTCACAGAGTAATATGATTTTTATCGGCATTAATGGTGTATGTTGTAGATTAAAATCCTCCTTAGGCCCGAGGCATTTTACACAGGACTCAGTGTGGTACCATAAGCAGATGGTAATGCCTCAAAGCTTTCCGGTACTTTGGAAAGTTAGTTCAAATACTCTTAAGATAAGTGGCTGCAATATTGTCTATGTTTCAAGATGTACTTATTTTTAAAGCAAGGCATTAACATCAGTTTTCCAATAGAAATCGACACACGGCATCACCCTACTAAGGAATCTTCAGAATTCTTGATTTCAGATATCTTTAATTTGCCTATTAATTTTTCACATTGTCTTAAACTATAGCTTCTATAATAAAATGTCATCAACTGAGTTGCTTATCAATAGCAGACATTTATTTCTCATGGTTCTGGAGGCTGGGAAGTCCAAGATCAAAGTGTCAGTAGCCTTGGTGTCTGCTGAGCACCTGCTCCTCACAGCCAGCACCTTCCAACTGTGTCATGACGTAATAGAAGGGGCAAGGTGGCTCTGTGGGGGCTGTATAAGGGCACTAATCCCATTCCTGTGGGTTCCATCCTGATGATCTAATGACCTCCCAAAGGTATCACCTCCTAATATTGTCATACTAGTGATTAGTTTTCAATACAGCCTGCAGCCATAGCACCTTGGCATCTGATCCTGCCTGATCTCAAAATCTAAGCAGGGTCAGCCTGGTTAGTCCTTGGATAGGGATACCAGGTGCTGTAGGCTAGGGAGAGGACCTGGAAATCCATTCCCCAAACAATCTGCCATTGAAATCCCTATGAATAGCAGAGAAACCTGACAATAAATAGTGCTAGGCATGGCACAGTGCTGGGCATGTTTCATCTGTTGTACATAGAGTCACTATGAGTCAGATCTGACTTGACAGCACCTAACAACAACAACATGACTTTGGGGGAAACACAAACATTCAGACCGTAGCACATATGTACTGTAGTGCTGGCAAGATGAATGTTCCTTAAATAGATTAGGCATTTGCATTCATTAATTTACTATGATTGGCATTTAATTGCCACTGCTTTACAGTTTTCAGTAGGATACTAGTTGGCTTCATTTAAACAGAGTGATTCTGTTATCCCCAAGGACAAAGTAAGGAAGATCAGGAAAGTTCTGGCCTAACCTGGAGTAGAATCAAGTACAAACAGAAAATAGTCATGAACCATTTCATGACTTCTTTGAAGATTTTAATTCAGAGTCCAGACACCTCAAAGATAAAAATCTAACCAGGAAACCTCACCTGCAGCCCATCAGCAAACCAGGTTCACAGACCAATCCAGAAGTATGTAAACATTTGAAACCTGTAATGCCCAATAGTGTTCTGTTATTAACATTTGAGCAATAAAATTGTCGTGCAGATTTCCTCATTCATGGATTTAGCTTTCACAGTTTTCATTATTTGTAAGCAGCCTTGAATGAAGTCAGTCACAATGGCATCTCCTTTGGGGTAGACTACAACATTCTGTTGAGCATCACATTGTAAATAGGTCACACATGGTACATATTGAGGCTCAGAGCAGTTACCTCACTTGCCCACGGGTCCCCAGATAGTAAATTTGCAAACCTAGGTTTGCCTAACTCCAGAGTGCCTTTGACCACGCTCTTCTGCCTCTCAACACCATTCAATGATTTAACTGTTATTGAGGCATGAAATTCGATAGCCTGTTCTGTGGCTGAGGCAGAGGCTGGCTCATTTAGCTGGTGGAGCCTGGCTGACCACCCAAGATATCCTTTCCTTGGGGCTCAATTACTCTCCATTCTCACAACAAACAAATAAACAAAACTGCTTGGTGTGAAACACTGCTGAAAACTAAACTAACTGCTTCAGATTAGTGATAAAACTAAAAAGAAAGTTACACTTCTGCCAGGGGTGCGAGGTGCACGCCCAAATCCCAGTGAGGAGGTGTGAGGAGGAGGATGGCAAGTTTGAGGCCAGAGGCAGCCTGGTAACTTGGGGAGATCCTGACTCAAGATAAAAAGATTTTTTTTAAAAGGAAAGGGTCTAGGGGTGCAGCTCAGTGATAGAACACTTGCAAACGCAACCCCCCTGCCCCCGTACTGCAAAAACAAAAACAACAGCAACAAAAACCTTATACTTCCAAAGAGTTTAAGGATTTACAAAGGTCTTAGTCAAGATGATAATCTTTTGAAGTTTAGGTGTAAAACAGAGAAAGTGAAGAGAGTGCAGCTAGCAAGTTTGGAAATGGCTCAAAGATTTTTGTTTGTTTTTATTTTTGCTTTTCTTTTTCTATTTTTCATTTGCTTGTTTGTTTCTATTGGGTTTTTTATTCATTTATTTTTATTTGTTTTTTTTAGAAAATGTCTCAATATGTAGCCAAGGCTGGCCTCCAGAATTTATAATCTTCTGACTTTTACCTCCCAGATTTGGGATTATAGGTGTGACCAGCACACTAAGCTTTTGTTTGTTTGTTTTTTCATTACTAGGAGGGATCCATCCCAGGGCCTCACATATGATAGGCCAGTGTTCTTCCACTGGGCTCCATCTGTGCCCTGAACTATTTCTTTTCTGATGAGCAGGGGTGGTTGTGCTGGAAACATACAGTCTGCATAATTGGTGCTGTAGTTGGATGTAGATAGAGTACATGAAATTTGTGTCTACTAACATCATGTGGCTGGATCATATAAGTCATTTCCTGAATGCTACATTAGTATTGCCAAGAATGTGTATCTATATTTTTATATATTAAGTGACCATTCATATGGGAAAAACTGTTGTAAAACTAAATTCTCTAATTTGCATATTTTAAATTAAGTTAAAATATGAGGAATATCAAGCCTAGGATAGATAATCTATGTGTTGATCATTTTAATCCTGAAAGGAAAACTTCGGTAAACGTGTGGAAGTCAGACTATACTTCAGAAAGGACACAGTATTTTTGTTGTTGTTAGGTGCCATTGAGTTGGTATCCGACTCATAGCAACCCTACGTACAACAAGCAAAACACTATTCTCAGTGCTTCTCTGCTGTTCATAGGGTTTCCAATGGCGGATTGATTTTTGGAAGTGGGTTGCCAGGTCAGTCTCCCAAGCCTGGTGTTCCCAGGGGGGTCTCCCAGACCCCACCCTGCTTAGCTTCTGAGATCTGACGGGATCAGATACCACAGGGCTACAGCTGCAAGCATAGTATTTTTAGAGACTGGCATACTTCCAGGTTCTAACTACCCTGGCCTCAGATCAATCTTTACTGCTAGGCTGTACTGATCTATTTAAAAAGGAAAGTAAAGAGAGAATGTAGAAAACCATGGTGCTTTAAGAAGAATTCTTAAAATCAACATTTCCCCTCTTCCCTGACTCAAGAGAAACTGTACTGTATATAAAACTCTTAGCTTGTCAAATTATGTATGCTGTCTTCTTAAGATAAAGATTTTTTTTTGTTTTTTATTCTTTTCTTTTATTTTCTTCTTTCTTTTTTTGTACCCTGGTAGTTGGCATTGAATTAGAAGGTGACATGTTTTCTTTGTTGGACTTCTTTTTTGTTTTTGCTTTTGATTTTAGCAGCATCAGCAACAGTACTCTCCATTTACTTAGAGCTCTTTTGTTTCTTCATCAAATAAATATAAATTTCACATTTATTGTGTTCTAGGCACTGGAGATATATTCTGGAAAAGAAAAGAAAAGAAAAGAAAAACAAAACCTCTATCATGGAGGTTACATCCTCTATATACCAGTGTTTCTTCATTAAGTTGGTCTTGCCCTTCCCTTCCACTGGTGACATTGGACAATGTCTGGGGACATTTTTGACAATTTTTTTTTTATCACAACTGGGGTAGTGGTGCTACCAGCATTTGGTGGCCACAAGTCAGAGATATTGTTAAATCTCTTGCAATGCACAAAAGTTGTTTGGTACAAAATATCAATGTCAATAATGCCAAGATTGAGAAATCCTCACATAGACATACAGTGTGCAGAAAATTGAATATCAGATGGGTATGCTTGTGCAGCACAGAAATTTCAACAAATATATGTGTGTGTGTGTGTGTGTGTGTGTGTGTGTGTGTGTGTGTGTGTGTCCATATCTCCTCTGGACACTAAGAGGAGAGATTGTAGGCCTCCTGAAGAGAATGTTTCAGAACCCAGAGCATGAATTGTAAGTCAGTTTTTTTAGTTGTAAGCAATAAGAGACCTAATTCAAAAAACCTTGGTTTGCAAGCCTGGAAAAGATGCTACAGACCTCTCAGAAATGAGTGAGGGAAGAGCTACAGGAGCAAAAACCACAGAGACAAACCAGGGATGCTCTTCTTAAGGGATTCCTGCCCACTCCTTCTCTTTCATTCTCCTTCTCTCTTCTTTGTGCTTCAGGTGCTACTGCAGGACTATAGAAAGGACTTCACCTAGTAGAAAACATCCTCTAGAAGCCCTAATTTAGAAACCCTAGCAGAAAAAAAAATTTATAGACGTGGAATCCTCATATCATTCAATGTGCTCGGCCTTGCTTCAGACATCTACCCACCCTATCCCATGAGTACATCTTTGTTGCCCAAGGCTGAGGTGCTATGATGGGTCATACTCAATGACCAATGACAGGCTAGCCAGTGGAAAGGCAGCTATGGAAGCTGGAGTATTATTCATAATCTCCTTGTGACATAATGAATGGGCAAAAGATACCTCTGCAAAGGAAAAAAATGATGGACAGGAAAACCAAAATATGTATATGTAAGTATACTACAATGAGGGATATAAAATCCTAGCCACGTTTGAAGCAGTGGGTTCAAACTATTCTAGTACTGTGAGCCCCTTTATGGACACTCTTCTCCTTCTCCATCTTTGGCCATCCAAAATATTTGAAATATTGGAACATTTATTATATTATAATGGACTTTTTTTCTTCTGAAGTATATTCTGAAGATTAATTGGAAACTATTGAGATAATTAAAGACACTCTGGGTTATTGTATTAGTCAGCTTTGCATCACTAAAACAAAATACCTGACAAAAGCTGCTTACGAAATAAAAAAAGGTTTATTTTGGCTTATGATGCTAGAAGTTCAATTCCAAGACTGGTTGGCCCCATTGGCTTACTTAGGTCTTTGGTAAGGACTGCATATCATGG
This sequence comes from Pedetes capensis, assembly GCA_007922755.1. Lineage (NCBI taxonomy): Eukaryota > Metazoa > Chordata > Mammalia > Rodentia > Pedetidae > Pedetes > Pedetes capensis. The sequence goes on from VMDO01022925.1 coordinate 22,417, forward strand.
TGGGAGTGCATGCTAGAGTGAGTGGTCACATACCAAACTAGGAAGGAGAGAAAGAGAGAGAGGGAGAAAGAGAGAGAGACAGAGAGAGAGACAGAGAGAATGAATGCTGATTTGTCACATCCCCTTAGGGGCACATCCCCAGTACCCTAAAGACCTCTCATAATGTCCCACTTCTTGAAGGTCCAAAGCAACTCCCAATACCACCACCCTAGGAACTAAGCCTTCACATATACACATTTGGAAGATACTTATCCAAAGTACAGAAGTTCCTATCCAAGAAAATGGGAGCACATATGTGATTTAAAGACAGGGGCTGTTTGCTCTCTAGCCTAATTTATAAAACTCACAGGTGATGCTGTAAAGATATTTGCCCTGTGAGGCAGGGACAGAAGATACTAGGACTAACCAACCTTGAATCATTAGGGAAATATCAGGCACACTTTCCTATATCTCAATTAGAATATAACCTCAAAGCACAGTGCCATCTTTGTTCTATTGATCAGCATATTAACTGGACACCTGCCACACACAAAAATTTTATTGCTTTTACTTGTTTCTCCTCGATTTAACACCTTTCCTGCCATGCCTATTATCTGCCAGAGACCTTCAGATATGGTGAACCTCTCCACTTTCTGTCCCATCTGCCCATTTTGCAGAGTTGGAACCTGAGACAAGAAAGTGCTCCCCAGAATGATTAACTAAAGGGAATAGGCCACAGACAGAGGGTAGGCCAGGATCCACATCTGTCTGTTTCTGTAGCCTACGTCCTTTCCACTACTTCTTCCCTGACTGCCATCCTCATCCTCAGCCTCAATCACAGCCAGGCCCTAGGAATATCCACCCATTCCAAATAAGGAGTTAAGAAGCCCAGCCTCTTCTGCAGGTCTCTACCATGTCAGCACCATGAATTTCTTCTGCATTAACATAGAAACCTGGGTGGGCAGTGACGATCCCATCCATCTTGAGCAGTGCAAGGACTGCCCCGCTTTTTGTAAACCTGGTAATTAACTTTTGTCAAGCTTCTTAAAATGTTAACAGGGTCCTGCCACTCTCTAAGTGTATATAGCAACCTTATTTCTTTTTATACACAAGACAACAGTTTCCTCCAGTGGAAAAGGCATTTGGCCTCACAGTCTAAGACATTCAGCTACTAAAATCATTTTAGAGGAAAAGTGGAGAATGCAGATTGATCCGTACAGTTTGTAGCACTCACTTATTTTTTAAATAAAGGATGACGTCCAAAAAATGACATTAGTACGGAGCTTGTGTAATTTCCATTCCCTGTGATTTTTCTTTGATTGATGTGCCATTAATACTTTAATTGGCAACAGGTGCAGCTGATTGTTAGTTACTATACTGAGAAATCTGAAATTGAACATAAGGTTCTGATAAATTAATAAACTCCCCTGCTCCAAACAGTTGTTGCTGCAAACTAACTTTCTGCAGAGCACTGCTCCATCAAACACACCAAATTCTTTATGTTAAAAAGCAAAGTGTTACTTACTCATAAATTAAAATTACACAAAGAGCCACAGATAGAACATAATAACATCCTTTCCCAGGGAAAAGGGAAATTGCTGGAAGGAGCAAAAGAATATGATTTATGGAATAAATTGGTTCTCTTTTGTAGACCAAAGTGTTTTGTCTCTAGATTCTATATCATATTATTAAAATAATTTTGTGTTATTTAATATAAATGGGGAAAGAGACAATAAAGGATTTTTATATAAGGTATTCTTTTCCCCTGAGGTAAAAATTAATATTGAATAGAAATTTAGGGAGGAAAAGCCCTAAAGGTTCTATAAAAGATGTTAAAGTTATGTTTTATTTTGTTTATTAACCCTATATATGTTGAGACCTTTTACAATAATTTCAATTCAAGAATTTGTCTCCAAAGGATACAAGAGTTTCAGGCCTTAACTTCCTGTCAGTGATAAGCAGACCTTATTCACAGCCCTGGTTGTGATGGTGAATGAATACCAGCCATTGTCTTCATGCGATAAACCAAAGGTGAAAGATGACTCAGAGGATATAAAGAGATTGGTGGGTATCAGATCTTCACCCTCCTTTAAACCACCAAGGCTCAGAAGCTGTGAAAAATCCCAACAAAGTGGAAGATAGTCCTAGCATGGGGCTAGGACAATGGGAGCTTAAGCAAGAGAGGGATAGAGACCTCTAGGACAGACCAGAAGGGCAGAAAGGACTTCTAGTTGTGCTCCTCTTTCTCCCCTATATGGATCTTTGTTTGCTGCACTGTGGCTGCTATAGGTCAGAAAGGCAGCTGTGGAAGCCTAGAGCCATGTAGGGGCACTAGATCAAATCAAAGGAGTGGGGCAGGGAGAGAGTGGGGAGTCTGCATGTCTTTGAGTACAGGTGAACTGGTTGACCCCATGACCATTTTTTCCTCCTCTGCCTTCTTCTCTCCACTGTAGTCGATTGTGTCAGAGCCAAACTGCTATCAGATTAAGCTTGTGAAAAGAAAAGGCAAGGATGTGTTAAACCCAGAAGAGTCATTTATAGAAGTCCTTGTTCCCCAGCATGTCCCGTTTATTAAAAAGAAGGAAGGAAGGAAGGATGGAAGGAAGGATGGAAGGAAGGAAGGAAGGATCTTCCCAGAAAGAGACAAACCAGGATCTAGACTTTTGCCCTTCCTTCCTTATTGATACGACTGGGCAAAAGCCGGTAAGATTCCTGAGAGAATAAAGGGTAAACTCACAGGAGAGAAAAATAAAACAACTGAGAAGTATCATCAATATGAACCACAATTGGAGAGTCAAGTACATGAGATGGAGAGACAAGAGTTTGAAATAGCTGTAATAAATATCTTTCCAAAGAGAGAAAAACAGTGCATTGAGTAGGCATAAAACAGGAGCAAACATTATAAAGGAAAATCAGTTAGAATTATTGGATATTAAAATATAAGTAGAATTAAAAAGCAAATAATTGGGTTAGTTAAAGAGCAGAATGGATACAGTCATAGAACAGAAGATTTTGGAAAGGTAAAGTCATGAAGGGACCATAAGAAAAGGGCATTGGTGAATTTTTTAAAAACATCTGGCTAACAGGAGTTTCAATGTGAAAAAAGAAAGAAAGTGTGGAGAAGAAATTACTAAAGAATTGATGACAGAGAAATTTCCCAAAATTAAAGAAAGATTTAAAAGTTTAATAGAATGATATTTCAGATATCAAAGACCTATTTCAAAATTCCAAAAGTTTACACAGAGGAAAAGCAGAAGCACAGAGAAAACAGAAGTGAGGACTGAAATTCTTGTCATATTCATAGGAAAGATATGTCTGATAAGCTTTTGATGTTGATGGAAGGAAACTGTGCAGAAATGTGGGTAAAAATAAATTAGGATGCTTATTAAAAGAATAAAAAGGGGACATTTAATCATCAGAGAAACAAAATCAAATTTAATTTATCCAGTGGAAAACATGAGAAGAAATATTAAATTAAATTTTAGAAACAAATCCTAATATAAGAAACACTAAAAGGTTAAAAATAATGTGTTAATAAGATAGGCAAATATGAACACAAAAATACTCAGACTGAAAACTTTAATATGAGACAAAAGACAATTAAAATCACAAGAGAAAAAACATCTTTACAAGAAATGAATAATATCAAGGATGTAGAATAATCATGAATACATACTCAAATAATAATATGGCCCACAAATTTATAAAGCAATTGCCAACAGAACTGAAGAAAATAATAGCTAAATCAACAATTATGGTTGGAGAATTATGTCACATTTCTCGGATTCAAATAGATCAGGTAAATAAAAATTAAAGACTAATATGAAAATTTTAAATAATATCCTTAATAAGGTTCACTTATGATCAATATATGTAAGCAAGTATTGTGGGCTATTAACTGGGTATGAAAGGTTTTATCTTCCAAGAACTTCTACTGTATATTATCAAAGCTCCCTTTAGCATTCTTTAATGACAATTGGACACTGTTGGGTATTAAAAGTTCATTCTAGCTGGGCATGGTAGTGCATGCCTGCAATCCCAGCACTTAGAAGGGAGAGGCAGAAGGATCAACAGGAGTTCAAGGTCATCCTGGTCTAGAGTTCTAGGATAGCCTGGGCTACACAACAAGACCCTGTCTCAAACAAACAAAAAAGTTCAGGTTACTTAAGATTTCAAACTCAGTCTCGGTAGTATAAATTTCTTCTCCCTTCACCTTCTATAGGTAGATGGAATAGATGAGTCTACAGTGAGAAGAGGCCATGGTATCCTCTATCTGGGCTGTGTGTACTAGCACACAGGCAGGAAGAAGGGAAATTGGTGTGGTGATGACTGCCTTTTCCTTTTTATGAGGACTGATGCTTCCGTGTCTGGAGTAAGAAATCCTTCTAGCTAGTCAGCTGTTGATAGAAAGGAGGTACTCTGATCTCTCCATGGTTCAACTTGGGCCTGTCAGCTTAACTTGCTTTAGCTTACATTGCTTGAAGAATCATCTGCCCTACTTTGTGCGGAGAGAAGGCAGCCACTCTCATCAGGAGCTGCAGCAGCCTGCAAAGTTGACCATCTGGGAACCAAACTACCATGAGGCTCCAAGGTACCCATCTTGGGCACAAAATTGAAGGAGGAACTGAAAACTTCAGTGATCAAGATAAATAGGATTTAATGCAATATTTCTTAAAAATCAGAATTAAGACAAAAATATCTAATGAATCAAATATCAAATTTTTTTGCACAAGACAGGATCAGTATTGATTTTTCCTATTTGTTCAGACTCCAATATGGCACTGAGATGTCTTGATTTTTAGTGCCTTTTACTCTCCTCAACCCCTACTTTTTGCATAAAGAGGAAAGGAGAGGATAAAGTAGTAGCTAAAAATAGCAGGATCAGCTTTATTTACATACACAATAGGAAGGTGTGGAGCTTGTGTAGATGAATCCTTTTAGAAAGAAAGAAATAGTACTTCATTGTTAGCGCAGTTGACCCTACCTCCTGGCCAATTCAAGAACAATGCCAGGAACCCAGCCAGAGTTAAAAGGGAAAGAGAAACTAAAGAATACTTCCAACAAATACAGAACACATAATACTTTTAAAAATAACTGATACATTATAAAAATGTCTATAGTATAGATTCTAGAGCATTAATGTATTTGAAGAGTATTATAGGTTAAAGATTTTTTAAGTGCCAATATTAAGCTATATTACAAAAATGGTAACTTCTTCTAGCTCAAACTAATATATCACACAAACTATACATTCTCTGATTATAATGCCATGATATTAAAAATCAATAGCAAACCAAGAGAATCTTAGTATATTTTGTGCTACTAAAACAGAATATCACAGACTAGGTAATTTTTAATGGATGGAAATGTATTGACTCATGATGCTGGCAGCCAGAAAGTCCAAGATCCAGGAGCCAGCATCTGGCAAGGGTCTTCTTACTACATCATTCCATGTGAGAAGGCAAGACAGAAAAAAAGAAGAGGTTGAACTCACCCTTTTATACGGCACTCACTCCTGTAATAATGGTTTTAACCATACATGGGGGCAATGTCCCATGACCCAAACACCTTCCATTAGCCCTTACCTTCCAACACTGTCACCTTGGAGATCAAGTTTCAGACATGTATATTTTCAGGAGGACACACTCAAACCATAGCAGTGGCTTGAAAAATAATTTTGAATCTTTTAACATAGTTGCTAAATAGTGGCAAAGTTAATTTAGACCACTAAAATCTGTTATAAAACCTGGACAAGATATATCAAATACGTATTTAAAACAGTGGAGAGCAACTAACATATAGAGAACTTGAGAGGCTTTGATTCTTTGAGAATAGAAACACTCTAAATAAGATCCACACTCACCTAAGTTTTCCCCATAGTCATCTGCCAGTTTTTAGCATGAGGGACAAGAATTCTACCAAAAGTGAAAGCTCTGATGGTCCAAAAAGACAGATGTGGGAATGTAGGACACATGGAACAGCTGGGACTTGAGAAACAAAATCTGAAAGAAGGAAATTACAGGGAAGTCATACTGGATGTCTCTGTTTATACTCCATTTGAAGCTATGTACAAAGTATGACTCCAAAAATCTATCAGGAACTAGCAGCTGGGAAGCCAATGGACTGAGCCAAGATTTTACAAAATGTGTTGTGTTCGGAGGAGACAAACATAATAATTCAAGGCTGCCAACATGGAATAGCCCTTGTAAATATTCCAGACTCTCAGTTGAGGCATCGTAAAGTCTACATCATACAAGAAAAGAAAAAGTGAAATAGAACAACCATAAAATAAATCTTTAATAGGGTTGAGGTGATCTGCATATACTCTCTGCTGTGAGTTCAGATTTTAATACTCTCAGAAAAAAGACAACATTATTCAGACTCTTCATTATTTTAACAGAATTATTACAGAATGTCCAGCATTCAACTAAAAGTTATGAGGCATGTTTAATACAAGCCAACAAACAAAACAGAAGCAATGACCAAAATCAAGTTGAAATAGATCTTTAGATGATTCAAATATTCAAACTGTTAGGCGGGGACATTAAAATAGTTACATTCAAAAATAGAATTTCAGCAGACACTGATAATCAATAAGTCAAATGGAATTTTTGGAACTGAAAATAAAATAACTGAAATTAAAAATTCAATAGGTTCACATGAGAATTTGATGGAACTTAATAGCATATTAGGCAAAGTTGAAAATATATTTTGTAAACTATAAGAAAGTTCAGTTTAAAGTATTAATACTTAGCTACAGAGAGAAGAGAAATGGAGCTCAGGCAGAACAGTAAAAGAGATATATGGCACATAGTGAAAATATTCCTCGTGTGTCATTTAAGTCCTACAAGGAAAAGGGAATGAACACGATAGAGAAAAAATATTTGAAAAATACTAGCTGAGAATTTCTAAAACTGAAAGACATCAAACCACAGATTCATTAAGCTTTGAAAACCCAAGCAGAATAAATATGAAGAAAACTATATCTTAGCTGTAATATAGTAAAACATACTAAAAATCAAAGACAAAAAGAAAAGTTTAAAATAGAGGTTTTTTGTTTTTTTTTTTAAGATACTTTGCCATTGAAGGAGCGGTAAGTGTTAGGTCTGATTTATCAACCAAAACAATGGATGTCAGAAGACAATGGAAAGACATCTTTAAAATACTTAAACAACTACTAACCTATAGTTTTATACCCGGTCAAAATATTCATCAAAAATGAAGGTGACAAAACATCTTATGCAAAAAACAGAAGACATATTCAAAAAATTAGGAGGACATAGCAAAAGGACACAGGATTCATGGCTACCACTGGCCAAATCTAGGACAATTTAAACACCAAAATAAATAATGACAGTAAAAGATTAAACTTCAATGAATAAAATAAGAATTCATGAGACCATACTAGTAGTTACCTTATTGAACTAATTAAAGTAGAAAATGAAAAAGAATGATGGAGTTAGAAAATTACCATTTGTAACCTTCACAGTAATAATTATTTAGGTGAGAATCATCAATGGTTGAGAAAACTACTTGGTGAAAATTTGATGAAGAAATAGAATATTTACATAGTTCAAAATACCTTCCCACAAATTACTTATTAATCACAAAGAGACATCATATGCCTTCTAATGTGATGCACTGGAAAGGAAGTATATATTACTTATTTATTAGTTCTTCAAAAAATGTATGACTTGAATATAAACATAAGGAAACACAAATTGAGGACCATTGTGCAAAACATCTGATTTGCCCTCTTCTAAAATATGATGGAGGAGTTAGGAGTTAAAGAATGATGGAGGAGTTAAGAAACTATTGCTATAAGCCAAAATAGAAATGTTGAGGATCTGAACTAAATCAATGGCATTGGAGATCTTGAGGAGGGATCAAAAATATGAATTATAAATTCTATATTTTTATCATTTAAATAGTTCTTAGATGTGACAGGAATGGGAGATGAAGTGTTGATTTTTCCACCTGGCATATTTATCCAGAATCAGATTTTGAAGAGGACTTTTAAATGACAAAGTAAGATGAGTTTTAGAGGTGGACTTACTTTGAGGTCCACATGTACCATCCAAGTAATGGTCAGCAGTTGGTCTAAAGTGAGAAATCATATAGACTATGAATATATCTATTGTAGGGAGTGAGGACCCAGGGGACACAGGTACACACAAGGAATAAGAGAAGAAAGAAAAATGACGCTCAATAACCACCAAAGGACTGAGCAAAGAAAAAGGAGACAAAAAAGAAAATTTAGAGAAAGATTCAGAGAATTTAGAAGAAAACCAAAAGAGTTTGCTGCCCAGGAAACCAAAGAATAAAAGAGTTTTAAGACTATGTGCCAGACACTATGCTAGATATTGGCAAATACAAATGATTAACACATGATGCCTGCACCCACAAAGCTCAAAAGCTCATCAGAGGAAAAAACAGTGCTCAAATAAACACTGATTTACACCACGTCCGATAGTGGCAGCACCAACGGGAGAGGTCTCAACTCTCCTAGGGTGTCAGGGAACTTGTGAACCCTGGGAGCATTTCTGGGTACTTAGAAATGATTAGTTAATGGTCATGGTAGCATTTTCTTTGTGCTTGACATTTCTAATCCCAGGAAAAATGCTGGTATACTTGAGTGAACCAAGTATCCACCCTTAGAGGGTCATGCAAGCTAATGAATTGAAGTTTCACTGCTTAAACTGTGTGGCCAATTCACTACCTCTTGCATTTGGTTACCTCTTTTCCAAAAGAAAACCTTTCTTCCTCTCAGCCCTTTTCCACGCGTTTGGTGTTTGTTTGTTTGCTTTTATCACAATGTTGTTTGGCAATGGCAAAGGAAATGGTATTCTTGGTAGGAGCATTCCAGGTAAGGTCATGGACACTTCAGGAAACTTGGCAAGCAATGCAAATAGTTGAGTGATAGGAGGAGAAGAGGAAGGGATAAAACTGGGCTGGGAGGCAGGGACTCAATCAAGAAGATAATCAGCCCTTGGGGTAGAATGGTAAAGGAGATGGAAAGGGAACAATTAAGCAGGTAGTGCTTAGCATATGTCAGAAGTTGTTCTAAGTGTTCCACACTTACTAACTCATTTATCATACATCAGAGGAAGCTTCTAATATTACCTTCATTTTACAGAAGGGGAAACTGATGCACAGAGAAGCTAAATAACCTGTCCACACATATCATCAGCAAAGACTTAAATCTAGGCAATGTAGCTCCAGAGTCTATCTGTGTTTTTAACCACCATACCCTGGAGCAAGACTAAGAAACTAGATAATGAAAATTACCATAAAGGCTGTGAAAGATAAGAATAGGCAGTTGTGAGAATCATTTCCCAGACCAGGAAACTTTAAATGAATAGAGGGCAAGTGATCTGATCTTCTCATGATCATACTTCATTAGTAGTTGAGCTGAGTTCTATATTGGGATCTCCAAACCCCAATAACAGCTCTGGACTCTGTTGTCTTCCCTTTTGCTGATTTGAAGAGGCTAAAATTGAAAGCTGAGGAAGGAGTTAACCACAGATCAACTGCTATTACCCTATTCTGGCACAGAAAGCTGTGTGTGGAAAGGTAGCCCTTGGGATCCCCCATTGCCCCACTTATCAGCAATTGTGGGTGCATAGGTCTCTGCCTTCAAGTTCCTTCTTTATAAAGGACTAGCAAATTAATATTCTTGTGGTACTAGACAATTGCTAAGGTCCTTGTAGCTCTCACATTTTTTGACCTTAGCATCAGAGAGGCCTTTCAGTAAAGCTGTGAATACTTCCCAGTTACCCGGAGTAGTTAGGCCAGAGGACACAACATTACATTGCCTGAAAGAGTATCATATTTTAAAGGTATACTGTGCTAAACAAAAACAACACATCTTTATCCTTTAAGACATAAGGCTAGAGCTGGGCACTGTAGTGCATGCCTGTAATCCCAGCATCTTGGAAAGTGGAAGCAGCAGGACTGTAAATTCCAGGCCATAGGCAGCTTGGGTAAATTAGTGAGACCCTATGAAGAGGGCCCAGTAGTTGGAAAATACGGTCTTGGTGACAGAAATGAAGCTGGAGATCGCATGATAGAATTTTGTCGGACCAATGACCTTTTCATTGCAAATACATTTTTTCAACATCATAAACGGAGACTATACACATGGACTTCACCAGATGGAACATACAGAAATCAAATTGACTACATATGTGCAAAAAGACGATGGAAAAGCTCTGTACAAAATGTCAAAA
>VMDO01022926.1:0-32625 GCA_007922755.1 Pedetes capensis
TGGCACTAGGAGGTTGAACCCAGGGCCTTGTGCAAGTGCTGTACCACTGAGCTGTACCACCAGCCCATTTTTTACTTTTTATTTTGATCCAGGGTCTCACTAAGTTACATAGGCTGCCTCTGGTCTCAAACTTGCAATCATCCTGCCCCTGCCTCCCAAGTCATTGCATTTACATGCATGAGCCACTACACCCGGTTTCCATCCAAACTTTCATCCTCGGCTTCCTCCTGGCTGGTGTTTCTAACATCTCCCCATCTCATGCATTCGGATAATTCACAGAGTAACATCCTTCTTAAATTGTCCTGGCTTCACAGAAAGCTTCTGCCAATACACTGCCCCTGCTTACAGCTCCCCAAATTTGTTCTGTCAGAGACTTGTGTAGACCCCTGGACTGTAAGGGTGAGCATGAGCAGGGGATCAGCAACCCAGCCACCAGCCCTGCAAAACCCCGGACTTGAGGACAAATGGGATTCTTACAAAACGAAACTTCCTCTCAACCCATCCCTTCCATCCCCCTTTTTTCACCCTTCCTCCTTGTACTAGTGCTAGTTCTACTTTCTGCAGAGACCAATCCCCACAATCAGCCAAACATAATGTCTTCTACCTGCTTTTCCTTTTCAGCATCTAGCTATTTAGACTTGTTCAACTGTTAACCCATACAAGTGGCTGATGCAAGAGAAACATCTTTTTGAGGTGCTGATGGTCATACGATTATTTGCAGTATGTTCAGCCAAATGGTCTAGCACAGCAACATACACACTTCCATTTGAGACAACTGTTTAACAAGAAAGAAAACCCAGGACCAGCTAGAGTCACTGTTGAATTCTACAAAACCTTTACAGAAGAATTAACACCACGGATCTTCAAATTATTCCACAAAATACAAATGAAGGAAACACTACCACACACATTCTATGAAGCCAGTATTACCCTGATAGCAAATCCAGGTAATGATACATCAAAAAAGGAAAACTACAGACCAATATCCCTGATGAACTTAGATGCAAATATCCTTAAAACTTGAAAATTGAGTTCAACAACATATTAAAAAGGTCATACAGTATCATCAAGATGTTTTCACCCCAGGGATGTGAAGCTGGTTCAACATACCTGAGAAAATAAACACAATACAGCATACAAATAGACTCAGAAACAGAAACCACATAATCCTATCATTAGATACAGAAAAGGCCTCCAACAAAGCTCAACATCCTTTTCTGATAAAAGCCTTGAAGAAACTAGGAATTGAAGAAACAGACCTCAACATAACAAAGGCAATATATGAAAAACCCACCACGAACATCGTACTAAATGGGGAAAAACTGAAAGAATTTCCCCTAAAATCAGAAATAAGATATGGGGGTCCACTGTCCCCACTGCTATTCAATGTAGTAACTGCAGCAATAAGACAAGAGAAGTAAATAAAAGGGATCCAAATAAGAAAGGAAGAAGTTAAACTACCCATAATTGCAGAAGAAATGATCCTACACTTACAAGACCCTAAAGACTCCACCAGAAAACTCTTAGAGCTTATAAACACTTTTGGCAAAGTAGTGGGATACGAAATTAACATATAATACTCAGTAGCTTTTCTTTATACTAATAATGACCAGACAGAGAAAGAAACCTGGAAAACAATCTGATTCACAATAGCTTTGAAACAAATAAAATACCTTGCAATAAACCTAACCAAGGAAGAGAAAGATCTATAAAATGAAAAGTTTAAAACATTGAAGAAAGAGATTGAAGAAAGCACCAGAAGGTGGAAAGATTTCCCTTGCTCATGGATTGGAAGAATTAATATTGTAAAAATGGCTATGTTATCAAAAGCAACCTACAGAATTAATGAATTCTCCATCAAAATACCAATGACATTCTTCAGACAAATAGAGAAAACTGTTAAAATATATGTGAAAGCAAAAAAGACCCCAAATTGCTAGAGCAATCCTAAGTAGAAAGAACAATTCAGGGAGCATCACAATTCCTGATTTCAAAATATATTATAAAGCTACAGTAACAAAAACTACATGGCACTGGCACAAAAACGGACATGTAGACCAACGGAACAGAACAGAGGATCCAGAAATAAACTCTTACAGCGACAGCCACCTGATACTGACATAGGTGCGAAAAATGTAAATTGGAGAAAGACACCCTTTTTATTGGAAATTTTTAATGTACACCTGAATGACATGCTTTTCATTGTGACATTTCCATATATGCATTTTGTTGTACATTATTCATATAGGTTCCCCCTTACCCTCTTGTACGCTTCCCCCCACCCTGTCCCACCCCCCATCAAAGACTTCTCTACCATTTACTTGTCTTTTTATGGTAATATTTTTCTATATATCCTTGGGTTCCAGTTCTGTTTAAGATAGAAACTTTTCCTGCAGTGAACTTTCTTTTTTACCTTGTCAGAACTATTACATGAATGTTCTAGACCATCTATAATAATACCATTCTTAGCTCTTTTCCTTTTATTTTGATCTGACCTTTGAATAGGATTTTTTCCTTCTTATAATCTTGATTCAGCTCCCACATATGAGTGAGAACATGTGGTGTTTCTCTTTCTGAGCTTGTGTTCGTTCACTTAAAATAATTTTCTCTAATTCCATCCATTTTGCTGGGAATGGCCTTATTTCATTTTTCTTGATTGCTGAGTAGTATTCCATCGCGTATATGTACCATAGTTTTTTATCCATTCTTCTGTTGAGGGGCACTTTGGTTGATTCCATATCCTTGCTATTGTGAAAAGTGCTGCATTGAACATGGAGATGCAGGTGTCTCAGTGGTATGATGACACATCTCCCTTTGGGTAAATTCCCAATAGTGTTATAGCTAGATCATATAGTAGATCTATTTTCAGTTTTTTAAGATACCTCCATATTGATTTCCAGAGTGGTTGGACCAATTTACAGCTCCACCAACAATGTAAGAGTGTTCCGTTTTCTCTGCAACCTCGCCAGCATTTGTTATTTGTTTTATTGATCTTGGCCATTCTTACTGGTCTAAGGTGAAATCTCAGAGTTGTTTTAATTTGCATTTCCCTAATGGCTAGGGATATTGAGCATTTTTTCATGGAAAAACACCCTTTTCAACAAATGGTGCTGGGAGAACTGGATATTCTCATGCAGATGACTGAAATTAGATCCCTCTCTCACACATTGTACAAAAATCAGTTCAAAATGGAACAAAGACCCTAACATAAAACCTGAAACTTTCAAACTGCTAGAGGAAAACATATGGGAAGCACTTCAAGACATAAGCATAGGGAAGGACTTTTTGAATAGAACCCCAAAAGCACAGGAAACCATAGCAAAAATTGACACATGGATTGCATGAAATTAAAAAGGTTAGCACAGCAAAGGACACAATTACCAAAGTGAAGCAACAACCTACAGAATGGGAGAAAATCTTCACCAGCTATACATCAGATAAGGGATTAATATCCAGAATATATACAGAGCTCAAAAAATTAAATACCAAAAAAGCAAAGTATCCAATTAAACAATAGGCAAAATAACTGAACAGAGTTCCCAAAAGAAGAAATACAAATGGCCAACAATCACATGAAAAAATGCTCAACATCCTTTACTATCAGTGAAATGCATATCAAAACTACACTAAAATACCATCTTACTCCATTCAGAATGACTTCCATTGACAAAACAACAACAAATGCTGATGAGAATATGAGGAGAAAGGAACCCTTATACATTGCAGATAGGAATGCAGATTGGTGCAGTCACTATAGAAATCAGTAGAGAGGTACCTCAAAAAACTAAAAATAGAACTGCCATATGACTTGGCTATCCCACTCCTGGGTATATATGGAAAGAAAAATAAGTCCATATACCACAGAGACACTTGATCATCCATGTATATTTTCGTGTTATTCACAATAGTCAACATTTGGAACCAACCTAGGTGTCTATCAATAGATAAGTGGATAAGGAAATTATGGCATATGTACACCATAGAGTTTTATACAGCCATAAAGAAGGACAAAATTATAGTATTTTCCGGAAAATGGATGGAGCTAGAGATCATCATTTTAAGCAAATTAAGCCAGATCCAGAAAGATACACATCACATCTCTTCTCTCATAGGTGGATGTTAGTTTTCAATGCATATTTACTATTAGGACATAAAGATCATGAAAGTAGATGAGACGTAAGTAGAAAAATATAATAGATTAAAGGGGTAGGGGAAAGAAGAAGGGGTAATGGGAGAAAAGAAAACAAATATCACATATGTTACCTTAATGGAAAAATCAGGATGTACATATATAGATAGATATACTCACAAAAAGACATGCAAGTAGAAAGGAGACCATTCATGAGAAGAGAGGGGATGAGGGAAGGGAGTCATGAAAGGGTGAGGGGGAAGTTAACATGAGCAATGTACAATGAAATGCATCTATGGAAATGTCATAATGAGACCCATTAAGTTGTACACTAAAAATTGCAAAAAAAGAGCAAGGAGAGTTAGAGTTATTTGAGCAAAGTATGAACTAGAGCTGTGGAAGAAAGGTTCTCTGACAGGAAAGGGGTCATGGAAGGACACAGCCATGCCAGAATCCAAGCTTAAATTAGACAGAACAGGAAAGAGTGACCTCTTCCTCTGCAAACTTCTCTCCCTCCTATCTTGCCATTTTCTCTAGGTGCCTCCCATAGATTTTGCCCAAAGAGATGCAGTAAGTCAAGGTGAGGAGAACTCAAGGGAGCACTTGGAATTAGCCCCCTGGACATTTGGACAGGAATGAAAACACTAGACCGTGGATCTGAGTACCTAGGTTGAGGGTTTGGAAAAGGGAGAATGAGCAGTATATGTGCTCAGTGTGGAAAAATGTGTGTAAATTTGTACAGAAAGGAAGGGAGACTGTCAGGAAAGAAAAGTGGAAAGGAAAGGCAGCAATAGTCTTTCAAGTAGAGATAAATGTACCTAGATACAGGAAGACCTCCGAATGGTAAGAAGTCAGTGTGCCTCCAGGGAGCAGATGTTGGTGGGAGAGCCTAAAAATGTACAGCAGTCCTCAGTACTCGAAATGATCTGTGCTCAAACATTTTGTCCTCAGGCAATATTTTTGAGAGAATTCTGGTTTGGTGCTTGACCACTTGCTCAGCACTTGATGACAGTGCTAAAACCCATAGGAGATGCCACGCTTACCCATGCTGCTGCCAGGTAAAACAAAAGGGAAAGTGTCACTTTGTGTGTCAATTTTAAGCAGTAAAGACCTGTCCTAGTGCTGTGTTTACGATCTCATGGGGGTTTTCATGCCATGATATTTTCAGTTGCATCATATGGTTGTGAAAGCTGGACAATGAACAAGGGAGACAGGACAAGGATTGATGCTTTTGAATTATGGTGCTGGAGACGAATATTGAATATTCCATGGACTGCCAAAAGAACCAACAGATCTGTTCTAGAAAAAGGGCGACCAGAGTGCTCCTTGGAAGCAAGGATGGCCAGACTGTGTCTCACATATTTCGGACATGTTGTAAAGAGGGACCAATCCCTGGAAAAGGACATCATGTTTGGGAGAGTGGCAGGTCAACAACAAAAAAAAGAAAACCCTCAACTAGATGGATTGACACAGTGTCTGCAACAAAGGGCTTAAACATAAATAAGATCTTATTCCTGACACATAATCAGGGAGTGTTTTGTTCTGTTGTACCTAGGGTTGCTGTGAGTCAGACCTGACTCAGTGGCACCTAACAATAGCAAACAATATATGCATACGTATACACATATATATAATCCATATACATATATACATATGTATGTATATATGTATGCTATATGGTCATCATGGAACCCAACAAACTTTCTAGTGCTAAAAGTAAAGGGAAGAAGAAAACAGTAAGAAAAAGTAATTGCATTAAAAAAGAAACTTATTGCTAAGTATATGAGTGGCATAATTGCATTAAAAAAGAAACTTATTCCTTAGTATATGAGTGGCATACTTGTGTCTGAATTAGCTGTTCAGTATGATGCTGGAACCAATAAAAATACATCTACATTACTTCTGGGCACTTGAAGTGATTGGCACCCAACCAGCCTTCTAGAATGGATTGTGACTGAGTGCTGAAGTTCCACGGTATCTATAATCTGCATCATTTTACATGCAGTGCCCGAGCCACAAATGTGGGAAGATATTCACTGAATAATATTCATTGAATAATCACATGGATTAACAAAATTTTCTCTTATGTTGATTTCTGTACAAATTCAGAGTGGCAAATCTAGTATTTTGATCACCATTATGCAATTATGGTACTTGCGCTCTTGAGAAATATCTCTTAGTAATCAACTTCATTAGATTGTTTTTCAATTGGACTTTTGTCATTGTTTAAAGTAAATAATTCATCCTGGGTTTGAGATACTGAGTAAGATTTTAAAGCAAGATATGTGGATGCTTTTTTGTAATCTTGTAAAATTCAAAGGAATAAGAGGATCAGTTGTTCTTGTAATTACTACTTTTATTTAGTTAAAATGAAGTTCAGAAACCTAGTGCCAGATACGATAAACATTAAACTTAAAATAAAGTGCAAATCATTGTTAGAAATAAAATTAAAATAGAAAAAAAGACAAACATTTCAGCTTCTATGGGCATAACTATAGCATACACTTTGAGATCTCTGTAGCATTCAGACATGTTACTTATAGTGTACTTATAGCCGGGTGTGGTAGCGCACACCTATAATCCCAGCAAATCAGGACAGTGAGGCAGGAGGATCATGAGTTCAAGGCCAGAGGCAGCCTGCACACCTTGGTGAGAACCTGTCTCAAAGTGAAAAATAATAATGAAAAGGGGTCTGGGGGTGCAGCTCAGTGGTAAACTGTCCTAAGTTCAATTCCCCAGTACCACAAAAAAAAAGAAAAAAACAAATTACTTATCATCCCTCTTGTTACCAACAGAATTTATAAGGTAGCTTACATAATATAAAATTTTACTTATCTCATTTTAGATCACAATAAAATTAGAAATTTAAATAAAATGATAAAAAGTCAGGAAATTGGAGTGAGGTGAAAATAATCATGGTGGTGGTGTTAGGTACCATTGAGTATTCATAGCAACCATCATAGGGTTTTCAATGGCTATTTTGGGGTTTGTTTCTGGAGTGGACTGTCACATCTTTCCCCCATTTTTATAGTATTGGGGATCAAACCTGTGTCCTCAGAAAGTGCGAAGTAGCATTCTCTGAGGCCCTGGATTGGATCTCCAGTACCACAAAAATGGGTGAAGGACCTGGAAACCCTCTCCTGAAACAATTCTGAAACAATCTGCCATTGAAAACCCTATGAATAGCAGGGAAGCACTGACACAGTGCCCGGGATGGCACATAGTCGGGGAGTGTTTTGTTCATAAGATCACTATGAGTCAGATCTGACTCGACAGCACATAACAATGAAAATAATGGTAGAAAGATTAAAATAAGGCCAGGAGTAAGGTTAGTACTCAAATTTTCCACTGAAAGTCAGGAACACTTGCTAAATGGTGAGCCACAAAATTGGCCAGTATGAAGGAAGGAAAGTGGTTACATGATTCATGGTGCCTATAGGACATAAGCTAAACAAGAGAAATACAAGTATTCCTGGTACTGAGACCAGACATCAAATTATCTACAGCAACATAATTCATAGGGTTGCTTCCTCAACAATCCTTCCTGAAGGCTGATGGCTTCGAGCCAAAGTACAACTCAGCTTCTGTAGGGAGTTAGTGATGAGACTCATGTAAGCTGCTCTCCAAAGGACTGGCTTAGAGAGATGTTTTAGAATTTCTGTAGGAATGGATAGATGACAGACACTACAACTTCACTTTGAGGAGGCAATTCTTTCCCAGTAGTTTTGTGAATGCCTTCCAGCCTGGAGGCTCATTTTCCAGCACTGTATTTGACAGTGCTTCTCTGTTATTCAAAAGTTTTCAAGGGCTGATTATTTTTGGAGTGGGCTGCTGGGTCCTTCTCCCTAATTACTTTTAAGTAATCCTCCATAAAAACAGTCCCCACAACTGAGCTTTCATTATTAGCATCAGTAATTACTTGCAAACATTCCCTGACAAATTACTTGATTGGAGCTCTATCAGATCACCAATTAAGAACTGTATCATGTGTGATAGCAGTGAATCTAACAGTAGTGAACAAAATACTCATGATAGTCATTTTAAAACATAAAATAATGTATTAGTTACTTTCATCTTGTTGTAGCCAAATACTGAGAACACATTAAAGGAGAGAATGATTTATTTTGGCCAATAGTTTCTGAGTTAACAGTCTATCATGGCAGGGAAGGGGTGGCAAAGCAGAGCACTTCACATCAGCCAGAAAGCAAAGAAAGCAGAATATGGTGATGATGGGGTGTTAGTTTTCCATTGCTGTATAACAACTATGGCTGGAGTTTTGCTCAGTTGGTTGAGCTTGCTCTGCACAAACGGAAGCCCTGATTTTGATTCCCAGCATGGAAAAAATGGAAGAAGGACCTGGCAGCCCACTCTGGAAATAATCAGCCATTGAAAATCCTATGAATAGCAGATAAGCCCTGATAGAGTGGTAGGCATGGCACAGTGCCGGGGAGTGTTTCATTCTGTTGTACATAGGGTCACTATGAGTCAGACTCAACTCGACACCACCTAACAACAACAATAACAGCATAACAACTTGGCCACAACCTTAGCGGCTTAAAACAATACCCTGTATGATATCATAACTCTATAAATCAGCAGTTCAAGCAGGTTCAGGGGAGATCTCAACTCAATGGTAAAAACAAACAAGAAGGCTGAAGTTAAGATGTCAAGTGACTGGGCTCCCATCTGGAGACTCTAGCAAATAATCCACTGACTATACTTCTTGGAAGAATTAAATGTTATTTGAATATAAGATTGCAGTCCCTGACTTCTTGTTAGCTGTTAGCCACAGATGTCTGTGAGCTCCTTTCACATGGCCCCTTCCCTCTCCAAATTTCCAACATGTCATCAAAACTTTCACATACTTTGAGTGTCTCTGACTTCTGCTATCAGGTAGAGAAAGCTCTCTGTTTTTAAATGGCATGACTGAGTGGGTCAGGCTCACCCAGATAATCTCAACATGGTAACAACTGACTTAGAACTTTAATTATCAAAATAATACCATAAAGGATCTGGAAACTAAATTGGAATTGTTGTCATGTCCCAGAAAAGTAGCCCAGGACCTGGACATTAACCCTGAACAGGCTGACTGCTTCCTAAATAGGATCCAGAGTCTATTAACACAAATGATAAAATGTCCAGGATATAACTAAAACTCACTCATCACACCAAGAACCAAGAACATTCTGTATGATGGAAAAAGACATTCAAGGACAGCAACACCAAAATAAATCAGATGTTGCAATTATCTGACAAGGATATTAAAACAGCCATCATAAAACTGTCTCAACAATCAATTACAAAGTATTCCAAAAAATTTAAGAAGCAGAGAATCTCAACGAAAATGCGGAAGTTATAAAAAAAGAGAAACAGAATTATTAAATGGAAACAAAAATCATTACACAATGTATACATTTATTGAATTATAAAATGTACCCTATAAAGATGTGCAAATAGTATAGCTGAATAAAAAAGGAAAAAAATATAACTGAAACAAAAAGAACAACCAAATTTAGAAATTCTCTAGATGGGCTCAATATCAGAGTGGAAATGACAAAGGATATAATCAGTGAACTCATTGAACTCCACTGAATTCACAGAAATTACTTAAGAACAAATAAAAATTAACAAAAATGAAAAGAGATTCAGGGGCCTGTGAGTCAATAAAATATATGGAACGTTCATGTCCCAAGAGTCCTGGAAGGAGAGGAGAAAGAAAATGGGGTCAATGATCTAAGAGGATCAACCAACAGGATTGAACTGGTTTATGTACCACACTCCCACCAACAAATTTTTATTTTGGCAACAGACACAAATTTACAGATTCAAGAAGCTGATTGAATTCTGAATAGTACAAAGCCAAAGAAATGCATACAAGACCACATCATAACCAGGCTTCTTAAAACTAAAGACAAAGAAATGAATCATGAATACAGTCAAAGAAATGTGACACATTAGAGGAAGATCAACTTGAATAACAATTTCTCATCTGAAATCATGGAGGCCAGAGGGACATGGCACAACATCTCTCAATTCCTGAAGGAAAAAAAATCAACCATGAATTCTATATCCAGTGAAACTATTTTTCAAGAATAAATGGATTTTCGGAGAAGTGATAATAAAAATAATTAGTTGCCAACAGTTAGTTCTATCCTTAAAGAATGTCTAAAAGCATTCTTCAAGCTGGGCGTGGTGGTGCACATCTGTAATCCCAGCGGCTTGGGAGGCAGAGCCAGGAGGATTGCAAGTTCGAGACTAGAGGAAGTCTATGTAACTTAGTGAGACCCTGTCTCAGAAAGTAAGGAAAAAAAATAAAAGGGCTGGGGGTGCAGCTCAGTGGTCCAGCACTTGCAAAGCATGCAGGCGTGAGGCCCCGGGATTAACCCCCAGTACCACAAAAAAATAAAAAAATAAAAAATAAAATAAAAGCATTCTTCAAAAGGAAGCAAAGAATGAAAGAATTAATCCTGGAACACTGCATAAGGAGATGGAAAAAAGAAAAGAGCAGGGATATGGATATTATCCAATCAAATATAGCTTTCCTCATGAGTTTTATAAATCACATTTGATGGTTAAAACAAAAAATAACAGCGTCTGCATATCAAGAAAATATTTACAAGTGGAGAAGGTTAAGGGACCAAAACAAAGTAAGATCTCACACTTCACTTGAAGTGTTAAATTATGAATATAATATACTGTGGCAAGAAACATATGCATATTATAATACCCAAAGAAACTGCTCCAAAAATTATACAATAAGATATTCTTTAAAATCTATAAAACTATAAATAAATCAAGAAGAAACTTTAAAAATTTCAAGCAACCCACAGAAATACATATAATATAAAAAATAAATTAAAACCAGAGGTGAAAAATGAAAAGAAAACAAATAATAAGCCAAGTGCCATGGTACACAACTTTAATCCCAGCAATTTGGGATGCTGAGCCAGGAGAATTTCAAGTTCAAAGCCAGAGGCAGCCTGTATAACTTACCAAGACCCTGTCTCAAAACTTAAAAATAAAATAAAAAAGTACTGAAGAGAAAAGCACTTCCATAGCATGTGCAAGGTCCTGGTTCAAGTCCCCAGTACCACAAAGAATAAAAATTCAAAATAAAATTAAAAGGGGATTGGGGGTGTAGCTCAGTGGTAGAGTAGTTGTTTAGCATGTGTGAAGCTCTGGGTTCAAACCCCAGTACTGCAAGAAAAGAGGAAGGGGGGGAGGAAGGAAGGAAGGAAGGAAAGAAGGGAGGGAGGGGGGAAGGAGGAGAGAAAGGGAAAAAGGGAAAAAGGAAGAAAGGGAGAAAGGAAGAAAGAAAGAGACAGGTAGAGAGAGGGGGAGGAAAGAAGAAAGGAAGGGAGAGAAAGAAAGAAAGAAGGAAGGAAGGAAAGAAATAACAAAATAGCAGATTAAGCACTAACATATTAATAATTATCTTCAATGTAAATTATCTAAGAATACTAATCAACAAAGATACTAATAATGAACAAAGGTCAAAAGAAACCCAACAGCAACTATATGCTCTTTATAAGAAATTCACTTCAAATTCAAGAACATAGAATGAAAGTAAAAGGACAGAAAAATATATACTATGGCACCATTAATAATAAGACAAGCAGGACTGGCTATATTAATATCAGAAAAAGTCCACATCAGAAAAAAATTACTAGAGACAAAGTAGGATGTAACAGTGATAAAACAACACATCAGGGAATCATAAGGATTCTAACTATGTTACACACTAAACAACAGTTATTGTTGTTGTTAGGTACTATCAAGTTGGGTCCTACACATAGTGACTTTATGTACAATAGAACAAAACACTCCCCAACACTGTGCCATGAACATGATCTTTTTTGTTTAAGCCCATTGTTGTAGCTACTGTGTCAGTCCATCTTGTTGAGGGTCTTCCTTTTTTACATTGACCTGCCACTCTCCCAACATGATGTCCTTCTTCATGGGTTGGTCCATCCTGACAACATGTCCAAAATATATAAGACACCGTCCAAGGAGCACTCTGGTAGCACTTCTTCTAGGACATATATGTTGGTTATTTTGGCAGTCCATGGTATATTCAATATTTGTCACCAATACCATAATTCCAAAGCATCAATTGCTCTCCTGTATCCCTTATTCAACATCCAGCTTTCACAAGCATATGATGAAACTGAAAATGTCATGGCATGAATCAGGCCCACTTTTGTCTTCAATGAGATATCTTTGCTTTTCAGCACTTAAAGACTTCTTTTGCAACAGTTTTTCCCAATGCAATGTGTCTCTTGATTTCTTGACTGCTACTTCTATGGGTGTTGACTGTAAAATCAAGTAAAATAAAATCTTGGACAACTTCAATCTTTTCTTCATTTATCAAAAAGTTGCTTACTGACCCACTTAAAAGATTTTTGTTTACCTGATGTTGATATGCAATACATACTGAAGATTATGTTCTTTGATCTTCATCAGTAAATGTTTCAAATCCTCTTCCCTTTCAGCAAGTAGTCATGTCATCTGCATAACGCAGGTTGTTAATGGATCTTTCTCCAATCCTGATGCCACATTCTTCATAAAGTCCAGCTTCTCAGATTATTTGGTCAACATACAGATTGAAGAGATACAGTGAAAGGATACAGCCCTGATACATACCTTTCCTGTCTTTAAACCAAGCATTTTTTCTTTATTCTGTTCAAATAGCTGCCTCTTGGTCCTTGTCCAGATTCCTCATGAGTACAATTAAGTGTTCTGATATTCCTATTCTTCACAATGTTATTCATAACTTGTTGTGATCCACACAAATGTCCTTACATAGTTAATAAAACATAGACATCTTTCTAGTATTCTCTGCTTTCAGCCAATATCCATCTGACATCAGCAATAATGTCCCTGGTTCCATGTCCTCTTCTGAATCCAGCTTGATTTTCTGGCAATTCCTTGTCTATATACTACTGCAGTCATTTTTGAAAGATAGTTAGCAAAATTTTACATGCATGTGATATTAATGATATTGTTTGATATTTTCCACATTCAGTTGGATCCCCTTTCTTGGAAATAGGCACAAATATGGATCTCTTCCAGTCAGTTGGCCAGGTAGCTGTTTTCCAAATGTCTTGGCATAGACAAGTGAGCACCTCCAATGCTACATCCGCTTGTGGAGACCTCTCTATTGGTGTTCCATCAATTCCTGGACCCTTGTGTTATGCCAATGCTTTCAAAGCAGCTTTCACTTCTTCCTTCATTACCATTGGTTTCTGATCATATGCAATCCTTAAAATGGTCAATCATCCACCAATTCTTTATGGCATAATGACTCTGTGTATTCCTTCCTTCCTTTGATGTGTACTATGTCATTTAATATTTTCCCTGTAGAATCCTTCACTATTATCACTCCAGGCAATAATTTTTCTCCAGTTCTTTAATCTTGAGAAAAACAGAACACATCCATCCCTTTTGGTTTTCTATCACCAGCTCTTTGTACATGTCTGCAGCCATACCATCCTAGTATCTGATCTCATCTAATCTTGGAAGCTAAGCGAGGTTGGTCTATTTAGTTTTTGGATGGGAGACTGCCTGGGAATACTGGCTCCTGTAGGCTTGGGAGAAGGACATTGCATCCCACACCTAAAACAAATAGCATGGTGTCAGGTAGGGTTTTCCCCCACGTGTCTGTTTGTTACCTTACTATGGGGGCTGTGTGTTGTTGTGATGCTGAAAGCTATGCCACCAGTATTTCAGGTACCAGCTGGGCCACCCATAGTGGACATGTTAGCTTCCAGATTAAGACAGACTAGGGAAAAGGACCCAGGAGCCCCTCCCAAGACAATTAGCCATTGAAAACTACACAACAGAGCCTCAAGATAATGAAGCTAAAACTGAGAGACTGATGGAAAAAATAGGCAAATCCAAAATTACATTTGGGAACTTCAACACCTGTCTCTCTGCAACTAAAGGAAATGTTTTACATAAAATTAACAATAGACAAGATATGAATAACATAATCAAACAATAGTATTGAATTTGTATATATACAACACTCCAGTGAACCATACTAGAATGTTTTTTTTTTTGGAGAACCATGAAACATTCACAAATTCATATATATATATATATATATATATATATATATATATATATCCTGGGCCATAAAACAAACATGCTTATAAGAATGAAAATCAGTGTGTTCAATGACAGTAATAGAATCAAACTAAAATTGATAGTAGGACAACATGAAACTTCCTAAACACATTAAAATTTAAAAATCTAACTTTTAAATAAGCCATAGGTTAAGAAGTAAGTCTTAAGGAAAATCAAACAATACATCAAAGATATAGGTAGAAAATAGAGGACTGCTAAGTTTAACAATATATTCCAAAAGTTTGATCTAATAATAACAAGTATGTTAGGTCAGTAGTTACTACTAACAGAGGTTAGTAGTAAATAACTATTAAAATGACTATTGAACCTGGGTCTGGTGTTGCATGCCGGTAATCCCAGCAACACAGGAGGCTAAGGCTGGAAGATTGCATGTTCAAGTCCAGAGGCCACCAGAACAATTTAGTAAAATCCTATCTCAACATTTTTATAAAATAATAAAATATGGGCTGGGGGTGCATCTCTACAGCACTTGCAAAGTATGTGCAAGGTGTTGGGTTCAACCCCCAAATACTAGAATAAATAAATCAATTAATTAATTAAATGGCTATTAAAAGATAGCTAAAGGACAGAGGATATAGCTTAGTGGTAGAATGCTTGCCTAGTATGTGTGAGACCCTGAGTTCAATCCCCAGAACAATGAATGAATGAATGAATGAATGAATGAATAAAAGATAGTAAAAAACAATTTTGGCTCTCAATGTGCAACATTCCATCTCTCTACAATCAGAAAGTTCTGGTTAGTCAATCATACAGATGTAGCTTCTTCAGAGAATTTCAGTTCACAATAACATACCAATTTTATGAGATACAGCTAAAGCAGTGCTGAAAAAGAAATTTAGAGCAACAAATGCTCACATTAGAATGAGGAAAGCTTTCAAATCAATGATCTAAATGTTTACCTCAGCAAACTAGAAAGAGAATATTAAACTCAAAGAAAATAGAAGGAAGGAAACAATAAATATCAAAGTGGAAGCCAATGACATTATCTGCAGAACAATAAAGAAAATTAATGAAACAATGTTCTCTCTCATATGTGGAAGGTAAAAAATCTAGTTAAATGTAGAATAATTATTACTAGAGATTGGGAACAGTAGTGGGGAGTAGATAAAGGAAGACTGGAATTGATCAATTCATGTTGTATGTATGTGTTGAAATATCATACTGAATGCCATTAATAAGCACAATAAATATGTTAATCAAAAGTAAAATGAAGTAATTTTGCAATACTTGGGGGTTGAACCCAAGCCTTCATGCATCCTAGGCAAGTGTACTCCCACACGCTTTTATTTTTTTATCTTGAGACAGGGTCTCACTAAGTTGCACAGGCTGCCTCTGGCCCCAAACCTGGGATCCTCTTGCCTCCACCTCCTGAGTTGCTGGTATTACAAGTGTGTACCACAGAGCACAGGCCAAAATAAAATACTTTTATAAAATTAGTTCTTTGGAAAAACAAATAAAACTGAGAAATTTCTAGCAACACAACACAAAGAAGATATCAATTATTAATAGAGTACATTACCACACATCCTGAAATCACTAAGACATAGTAAAGGAGTATGACAAATAACATTACATTAATAAATTTAACAACTTAGAAATACAGGGAAATTATTTGAAAACAACAAACTAACAAAACTCAAATAAGATGAAGTAAAATATCTGAGTAGCCCTAAAACAATGAAAGAAATTAAAATCATAAATGTAAAGCTCCTGAAAAAGAAATTTCCAAGTTCATATTGCTTCATTGAAAAATTCAGTCAGCTAAATAATTAACATAGCTATATATAAATTGTTCCAGAAAACAGAAGATGAAGGAACATTTGCTAAAGTATTTTAGGAGGCCATTATTATCACTATAACAGTACCAAAGACTACAGAAAACTAAAAATCAATATCACATGTGAAATTAGAGATAAAAATACTCAAAAAATATCAAATGAAATCTAATATTTTTAAAAAGTGGAAACTACCTAAATGTCCAATAACAGATGACTGGATAAAAAATGTGCTATATTCATACCATGGAATGTTACTCAACCTTAAAAACAGAGAAAGAAATTTTGCAAATGTAACAACATGGAAGAACCTTGAAAACATGTACTTATATTGGGTGAAATAAACCTGTCACAAAATGGTACTGCATGATTTAATTATAAAAATCAGAACCACAGAATCAACAAATGGAATGGTATCTGCCAGCATCTGGAGAAAGGGGGGAAAGAGTAGTAACTATCCAACCAGCATAAGGCTCCAGTTCAGTAAGATGAATAAGTTCTAGAAATTTTCTGTACAATGTTTTACCTATAGCCAACAATACTTCACTGTACACTTAGAAATTAGAAGGGTAGATCTCATGCTAAGTATTTTTACCACAATAAAACAAAATAGAAAAAAATGTGTATGTAGCATGACCAAATGAGATTTTTTCTAGGTATGCAATGCTGGTTCAACATTCAGTAATCAATCAATGTAATCCACATTATCAAGGAGAAAAAAAAGAAAGAAAATCATATAAATTGACATAGAAAAAGCACAGAAATGTCCAATATCCATTCATGATAAAAGTATACTTCACTGAGTCAGGAAAGAGAGTATTACCTGAACTAAATAAGGAACATCTAAAAAGCCTATAGCTAACATACTTATTATAGAAAGACTGAATGTTTTCCCTACCAAGACCAGGAAAAACCAAGGATGTTTGCTCTCACTACTATAATTCAACATAGTACTGGATGTTGTAATAGCTGTTCTAGGAAAGAAAACTATATAAAGACATATAAATTAGAATAAAGAAATAAAAGTACATTATTTGTTGATAACATGATTGTGTATGTAGAAAAGCCCAAGAAAACTAAAAACTGAAAAAAATCTCCAGAACTAATGACTTCTACAAAGTCAGAAGGCAAAGAAATCCACTGAATTCCTATTTAGTAAAAATGAATATGTGAAAACAGAAATTTAAAACACAACAGCAAAATTTGTGGAATTAGTAAATGATTATAGAGAGGTTACAAAGTTTAATATACAAAAGTCAATTGCTTTCCTATATACCAGCAATGAACTAGTGGAATTTTGCATTAAAAACACAATAGCATTTACATTAAGACCCCCCCAAATTAAATACATATGTATAAATCTAACAAAATATGTACAAGATCTATATGAGGAAAACCCCAAAATTCTGATGAAAGAAAGAACATTTAAATAAATGGAGTCATACTCCATGTTCATGGCTAAGAGACTCAGTACTGTGAAGATGTCAATCAGTTCTTCCCAGCATGATTTATAGATTCAATGAAATTCAGATTTTAAAAAACAGCAAGTTATTTTGTGGATATTGACTAACTGATTCTTAAGTTTATATGGAAAGGCAAGAGACTCAGAATGGCTAACACAGTATTAAAAAAGAACAACAAAGCTGGAGGGCTGACATTACTGGACTTTAAGACTTAATATAAAGCTATGGTAATCAATACAGTATGATATTATTAAAAGAATACACAAAAAGATCAATGAAGTAGGATAGAGAGCCTAGAAAAAGAACTACGATAATATAGTCACTGATCTTTAACAAATCAGCAAAGGTAGACATTCCAACAAATGATGCCAGAAAACAATTGACATTTTTATGGAAAAAAATGAATCTAAGTATAGACTTTGTACCCTCCCCAAATTTAACTCAAAATGGATCAAAGACCTAAGTATAATAAAAATGCACAACAAGAAACTCCTAGAAGATAACATAGGAGAAAATCTAGATGACCTTGTGTTTGCTGATAACTTTCTAGATATGAGAATGAAAAAAACTGATAACTGGAGTTCATTAAAATTTTAAATTTCTGCTCTATGAAAGGTACCATCAAAAGAAGGAAAAACCAAGTCATATACTGGAATAAAATATTTGTAAACATACGTCTGAGCAAGGACAGTTAGCATAAAGAACACTTAAAACAATACTAAAAAAACAAGTTACCTCATGGAAACATGAGCCAAAGACCTTAACAGACATCTCACCAAAGAAGACACAAAGATGAAAAAAAGCATATGAAAAGATGTTGGACATCATGTGTCATCAGAGAATTGCAAAGAGTGATACCACTCCCATATCAATTGTTGTTGTTGTTGTTAGGTGACGTCAAGTTGGTGTCTGAATCATAGCGACCCTACGTACAACAGATGAAACAGTATTCTCAGCGCTTCTCTCCTATTCATAGGGTTTTCAATGGCAGATTGATTTTTGGGAGTGGGTTGCCAGATCCTTCTCCCTAGCCTACAGTGCCTAGTGTTCCCAGGAAGTCTCCCATCCAAAGACTAACCAGGCCTGACCCTGCTTAGCTTCCAAGATCTGAAGGAATCAGATGCCACAGTCATATGACTGTAAGCACACATCAATTAGAATGGTCAAAATCAAGAACACTGAAAACAACAAATGTTGGTGAGGATGTGCAACAACAGGAATTCTTGTTTATTGTTAATGGGAATTCAGAAATGTCTACTTTCGAGGACAGTTTGTTTCTTATAAAATTATATATGCTTCTACCATATAATCCAGCAATCACACTCATTATTTAGCCAAAGGCATGAGAAACTTAAAACCACACAAAAACTTGCACATAGATGTTTAGGAGAACTTTATTAATAATTGTCAAAACTTGAAAGTCACCAAGATCTTCAGTAAGTAAACAAATTAAGTTTGGTACATCTAAGCAATGGAATGTTATTCGGTGCTAAAAATAAATGAGCTGCCAAGCTATGAGAAAACAAGGAGGAAACTTAAAAGCATATTACTAACTGAAAGAAGGCAATCTGTAAAGGCTACATAATGTATGATTCCAAGTACATGAGTTTCTGGAAAAGGCAAAACTGAAGAATGTAAAAATGATCAGTGGTTGTCAGCAGTTAGGGAGTAGAAGAGTAGAGCACAGCGGATTTTTAGGACAATTAATCTAATTTGTTTGACAATACAATGGAGGATACGTGTCATTATCCATTTGTCCAAACCCCTAGAACATACAAAACTAAGAGTGGATATTGGACTTTGGGTGATAAAGACTTGTCAATGTAGGTTCATAAACTGTAACATAGGTGAGGGATGTTGATAATGCCAGAGACTGCGCCCTTGTGGGGAGGATGGATACATGGGCAATCTCTATACCTTCCTCTCAATTTGGCTGTAAACTTAAAACCTCTCTTTAAGAATAAAGTCTTTAAAAGAAACACAATAGCATTCATAATTTTACCAGAGGAAATGAAATACTTAGGTCTACATTTACCAAAACATGTATAGAAAGAAATCAAAGAAAGAGCTAAATAAATGGAGAAATATGCATATCATGTTCATAAACTAGAAGACTCAACACATTGAAGATGTCGATTCCCCCAAATTGAAATACGCATTTTACATAATTCCTCTCAGAATCCCACGAAGCATTGTTTAGATGCCAATGAGATCATTCTCAAATTCATATGGAAAAGGTGTAGATCCTTAGGATACACACTTTCCAAAGAAGAGGAAAGTGGGGGGAATTACTCTACCTGATGTAAGAGCTTACTATATAGCTTCATCAATCATTACAGTGTGGAAATGAGAGAAAGATAAACACAGAACAAAGGACCTAGAAGTAGACTTAAAACAAGATGCTCAACTGGTTTGTGAAAAAAATACACAAGTCATTCCATCAAGGTAGGATAGTTCTTTCTGTTTAACAAATGGTACTAAAGGAATCTATGAAACCTGACTTGATAGCACCTAAAAGACAACAACTAAAGGAATTAGATATCCATATGCACAAAAAAATGAAACCTGAACTAAACCACACACTTTCTAGAAAAATTAACTGAAAATGGAACATAGACATAAACCTAAACCTTCAAGCCAGGAAACATTTAGAAAAGCCATTGGAAAAAGCATCAGGATCTAGCATTAGGGAAATACTCCTAAATGTGATCTTCAAAACACAAAAGGATAAACTGGACTATATCAAAGCTATTAAGTTCTACTCTGTGAAAGACCTAGTCAAAAGGACAAAAACACAAGCTACAGGCATGGAGACAATACAAACTACATATTTAACAAAGGACTCATATCTAGAATATATAAAGAAATCTAAAAATCCACCACTAAAAAAAATCAAACAATCTAATTGAAAAATGTGAAAGACAAGAATAGACATTTCTCTGAAGAAGATGTGCAGATGACAAACAAGGAAATTATACAGTGGTCAGATCATTAGCCATTAGGGAAATGTAAATTTAAAATATAATGAGATGTCACTACAAACCTAATAGAATGGCAATAAAATAGTGACAATAGCAAATGCTTGCTAGGATGCAGAGAAACTGAATCACTTATACATTGCTGGTAGAAATGTAAAGCACACAGTCCATTCTGGCAAACAAGCTGGCAGTTTATTTAAAAGCTAAGCATACAACTATGAGATGAACAAGAAATTGCATTCCTGAACATTATCCCAAAACAGTTTAAAAAGTTACATGATACAGAAACCTGTATATGAATGATTTTAGCACATTATTGCAATAGCAAAAAAAAAAACTAGAAATAAGCTATTTCTTAGTAGGTGAATAGTTAAAACTGTGCTACATCCTCACTATGGAATACTAGTCAGAATAAAAAGGAATTCATTATTGAAATATGTAACAACCTAGATGGATGTCAAGGGCATTGTGATGAAATGAAAAGAAGCCAATCTCAAAAGGTCATGTACTGTGTGATTCCATTCATATAAGACTCTCATTATTGAGATAAAGCAGGTTAGTGGCAGCAGGAATTAGAGATGATTGGAGGAGGGAGGTAAGTATCACAATGAAGTAGCACGAGAGAGATTTGTGATAACAGAATTGGCGTGTATATTGATGAAAGTGATGGTTACATAAATCTACACAGGTAATAAAATGACTTAGAATTCTACACACAAACATTATTCCAATGCCCATAACCTTGTTTTGATACTATATTTAAATAGGATATGGGAGTAGCTGGGTGAAATATACAGAGATCTTTCTGTACTGCTTTTGCAATTTCCTATAATGTTATCATTATTTCAAAACAAATACTAAAAAATAAGGTCCAACTTCCATATATAGCCATAGGCAATAGCCCAAGAAATAGTACCAAGAATTTCCAAGTGAGATTACCAGAAATTAAAAAACTGTTGCACAGCCAAGGAAATAATCAATAGAGTAAAGGGAGAATGGGAGAAACTCTTTGCCAACTATACATCTGATAGAGGATTACTATCAATGGTATATAAAGAACCCAAAAATTAAACACAAAAAGACCCAAATAATCCAAGTTATAAGTGGGCAATGGAACTGAACACTTCCCAAAAGAAGATATACAACTGACCAATAAACATACAAAAAATTCAACATCTTTATTCATCAGGGAACAGCAAATCAAAACTACACTGAGATTTCATCTCACCACAGTCAATTGTGAATCAGACCATCAACTTCTCATATGCAAGTTCAAACTGAAACTGAAGAAAATTAGAACAAGTGTATGAGAGCCAAGGTATAACCTTGAGTATAGCCCACCTGAGTTCAGAGACCACCTCAAGAACAGATTTAATGCATTAGACACAAATGATAGGAGACCAGATAAGTTGTGGCATGACACAAAAGATACCATTCATGAAGAAAGCAAAAGGTTATTAAAAAGGCAGGAAAAAAGAAAACACCAAATTGCATATCAGAAGAGATTCTTGAATGCCCTTGAATGTCAAGCAGCTAAAGTAAAAGGAAGAAATGATGAAGTTAAGGAACTAAACAGATGATTTCAGAAGGCAGCTTGAGAAGACAAAAACAAATATCATAATGACATGTGCAAAGAGCTGGAGATAGAAAATCAAAAGGGAAGAACATGATCTGTGCTTCTCAAGCTTAAGGAATTGAAGAAAAAATTCAAGCCTCAAGTGGCAATAGTGAAAGATTCTACAGGGAAAATATTTAAAAATGCAGGAAACATCAAAGAAAGATGGAAGGAATACACAGAGTCATCATACAAACAAGCATTAGTAGATGACCAACCATTTCAAGAGGTTGCATATGAAGAGAAACAAATGGTATTGAAGGATGAAGTGGAAACTGCCTTGAAAGAATTGGTGAAATAAAAGGGTCCAGGAATTGACGGAATACCAATAGACATGTTTCAATAAACAGATGCAGTCCTGGAAGTGCTAACATGTTTATGCCAAAAGATTTGGAAAACAGGTACCTGGCCAACTGACTGGAAGAGATCCATATTTGTGCCTATTCCCCAAAAAGGGGATCCAACTGAATGTGAAAACTATTGGACAATACCATTAATATCGCACACAAACAAAATTCTACTAAAGATCATTCAGAAGCGACTGCAGCAGTATATAGACAGGGAATTACCAGAAAATCAAGCAGGATTCAGAAGAGAGCAGGGAACCAGGGACATCATTGCTGATGTCGGGTGGATATTAGCTGAAAGCAGAGAATATCAAAAAGATGTCTTTCTATGTTTTATTGACTATGCAAAGGCATTTGATTGTGTGGATTATAACAAATTATGGATAACATTTCGGAAAATGGGAATACCAGAACACCTAATTGTGCTCATGAGAAATCTGTACATGAACCAGGAGGCAGTTGTTCAAATAGAACAAGGAAACACTGCGTGGTTTAAAGTTGAGAAAGGTGTGCACCAGGGCTGTATACTTTCACCCTATCTCTTCAATATACGCTGAGCAAATAATCCGAGAAGCTGGACTTTATGAGGAAGAACATGGCACCAAGATTGGAGGAAGACTCATTAACAACCTGCGTTATGCAGATGACACAACTCTGCTTGCTGAAAGTGAAGAGGATTTAAAACATCTACTGATGAAGATCAAAGATCATAGCCTTCAGTATGGATTGTGGCTAAACATCAACAAAACAAAAATCCTCACAACTAGGTTAGTATGCAACTTCACAATAAGTGCAGAAAAGACTGAGGTTGTCCATGATTTTCCTTACTTGGCTCAACAATCAACACCCATGGAAGCAGCAGTCAAGAAATCAAAAAACGCACTGCTTTGGGAAAAGCTGTGGCAAAAGACCTCCTTAGAGTATTAAAAAGTAAAGATGTCACATTGAATACAAAGGTGCGCCTGACTCATGCCATAGGTATTTTCAGTCACTTTGTATGGTTGTGAAAGCTGGCCATTGAACAAGGGAGACAGGAAAAGAATTGATGCTCTTGAATTATGGTACTGGAGACAATTATTAAAATATCATGGACTGTCAAAAGAACCAACAGATATGTCCTAGAAGAAGTGCAACCAGAATGCTCCTTGGAAGCAAGCATGGCTAGACTATATTTTGGACTTATTTTGGACATGTAGTCAGGAGAGACCAATCCCTGGAGAAAAATATCATGTTTGCGAGAGTGGCAGGTAAATGGGAAAAAAAAAAAAAGGAAAACACCCCGCCAGAGGGATTGACACAGTGTCTGCAACAATGGGCTCAAACATAAATAAGATCATGTGCCTGGCACAGAATCGGGGAATGTTTCATTCTGCTAGTCATAGGGTAGCCTGCAGCTGTAGCCCTGGGGCATCTGATCCCGTCAGATCTCGGAAGCTAAGCAGGGTCAGGCCTGGTTAGTACCTGGATGGGAGACCACCTGGGAACACCAGGAGCTGTAGACTTGGGAGAAGGACCTGGCAACCCCCTCCCAAAAATCAATCTGCCATTGAAAACCCTATGAACAGCAGAGAAGCACTGACAATAGTGTTTCCCCTGTTGTAGAGGGTCGCTATGAGTCAGATACTGACTCGACGGCACCTAACAACAACAACAACAAAGTCATAGGGTCCCTATGAGTTGGACTTGACTCAACATCACCTAACAACAACAACATTAGTCAGAATGGCTACCATCAATAAAACAAAGAAGCAATGCTGGCAAGGATAGGAGAGCTGAGAGATACCCTTTAACATTGCTAGTAGGACTGTAAACTACTATAGCCATTATGGAAATCATTATGGAGGTTACTCACAAAACTAAAACTAGAACTACCAAATGGTTAACCTATACCACTCCTAGTTATATATCCAAAGGAATATAAGTCACCATGCCATAGAAACACCTGCACTTCCATGTTCATTGCAGCACTCTTCACAATGACAAGGATATGGAATCAGCTCACATGTCTCTCAACAGATGAATGGATTTTTTAAAATGTGGTATTATTGTTATTGTTGTTAGGTGTTGTCTAGTCAGATCCAACTCATAAAGACCCTATGTACTACAGAATGAAACACTCTCTGATTCTGAGGCAAGAACACAATCTTTTTTATGGTCAAGCCCATTGTTGCAGACACTGTGTCAATGTTTCTAAAATTGGAAAAGGGGCTGAGATTTAGCTCAGTTGGTAGAGTATTTCTCTGTGCACTCTGAGGCCCTGGGTTTGATCCCCAGCACCACAAAAATTGGAGAAGGATGTGGCACCCCACCCCTGAAAACAATTCTGGAACAATCAGCCACTGACAACCCTAAGAACAGCAAAGAAGCATTGACATAGTGCCAGGCATGGCACAGTGCTGGGGAGTGTTTCATTCTGTTGTACACAGGGTCGCTATAAATCAGACCTCACTTGATGGCACCTAATAACAACAACAACAACAACAGAACCGGAAAATACTAGGGGAGTCATCTGGAAGGGGGGGACTGGAGGGAAGGGGAAAATTGGCAGGGGGAGGGGGAGCAACATAGGAGGGTGAAAAGGCAGAGAAAAAGCACAAAGTATAGGATGTGACTGAAAATCGTATAATGAAATTCATTATGTTGTATGCAAATTAAATAAATATATAAAATAAGGTCCACAAAGCTTCTACATGTTATTACAAATACCAAACCACACATCCAAGCATCTCAACGAACACCTTGGCTAATTACAGTGAAGTTTCTGAAAATCAGTGATAAGACTATTTACTGCCTTCTCATCAGAAATGATGCATGCCAGACAACAATCTGATGATATTTTTTAGTGCTAAAGAAAGAAAAATACCCAACCTAGAACTCCGTAACCACAAAAAATAAAGGTAACAGTGGAGACATTTGAAAATAAACAAAAGCTGAGAAAATGTATCATCAGACCTACACTATCAAAATTGTTAATGAAAATTCTTCAGAGTGATGATAATATAACAGATTGAAAGTTAGATCTACAGAAAAATGAATAACAGCAGAATTGTAAATGTGTTTATATGTAACAGATGTTTCCTCATTTTTTAACTTCTTTGAAAGATTACTAATTGCTTAAAACAAAAGTAATAACAATAGGATTCATGACATGTTGTTGTTGTTGTTGTTAGGTGCCATTGAGTGGAGTCTGACTCATAGTAACCCTATGTAAAAAAGAATGAAACACTCCCCAACACTGTGCCATGACTGCCACTATGTCAGTGCTTCTCTGTTATTCATCAGGTTTTCAGTGGTTGATTGTTTCAAGAGTGCGTTGCCAGGTCCTTCCCCTGTTTTTGCAGTGCTGGGGATTGAACCCAGGGCATCAGAGACCACAAAGCAGCACTCTACCAACTGAACTAAACCTCAGCTCCAATTCATAACACATACATACACACACACACACATACATATGTGTGCATATATATATATATATATATATATATATATATATACACATACACATATATATGTTGTTGTTGTTAGGTGCCATCAAGTCGGTATCCGACTCATAGCGACCCTCATAGGGTTTTCAATGGCTGCCTGTTTCAGGATTGCCTTGGGCGTGGATTGCCAGGTCCTTCTCCCATACACATATACATAAACCACATCAAAACAATATCACAGAAAGTGGCAGGTAAATTGTAGTATTTTCTTGTGGATTTTAATGCTGTATGTGTCATGGTATAACACCATATACTAATATATACTATTATGTATACTATTCACAAACTTACTTGTATATATAATATGTATAGTATGAATATGTATGTGTGCAGATATGTATGTGCATTCACATATAGAGGTGTATATATCTACATATACATGTATATACACACATACACATATACATAAATACCTGTGTTCAGAGACAGAGTCCATATGTATCACCAAAAGTTATAAATTCCCAAATGTGAGGAAAAGCATAAAGGATCCATTAAGTGGCTCAGATTGTATAAACATATTTTAAGGCATTTTAAGGTAAGTGACCAGTTTTTTCCATCTCTTTACCTTTAAACTGTATGATACTATTGCTCCCTGAAAAGAGAAAATGGGTCCCACCAATAAATTTTGCTGCCACAGCCACTGTAGCCACTATACCTCTTCCTGTTTCAAAGATGCATCATTTCCTGCTTCGGACTCAAGTCAGACACAGTGGCAGAAGGCCATGAAATCAGAGGTGAAGTTACATGATGATCACTTCCTGTTCTGTTCACTTGACCAAATAAGCCCAAAGAACCACTGAGGGAGGTAGACATTATTTCCCAGAAGTAAATACAGCTCAGCTTGTACTTTGGAACAATTGATCAGCCTTGTCACTTGCATCATCTACCAGCAAAGGTCATGCAGCGCCTGAACATGATCATGGCAGAATCACCAGGCCTCATCATCATCTGCCTTTTTGGATGTCTACTCAGTGCTGAATGTTCAGGTTTGTTCCCTTTTTAAAGCTACGTTGAGTATGCTTGTCTTTCAGATATAGAACTGCCTGCTACCATCTTCTTTACTAAACAATGATTACATTATTTGAAAACAATATTAAAGATTCTAGCAGCCAGTATCTGGGTTGGTAAGTACTGCCTCCCTGCTTGCTGGGTCTTCTTGTTCATTTTTAAAATTAACTAGATTTACAGTGCTTACGGTACATTTTTATTTCATGGATATTTTTGAGCTTATGCTTCAACAATATAATTCCTCTTAGAAAACATATGTCTCCTTGGTTTTGAAAAAAGTTGAAAGTGGGAAAATGTTTTAACAAAGAAACTGCAGGATACGCAAGAAAAATCGTTATTTTTGGCTTTTTAGACTTACTACTTTGAAATCAAAAGGAGAAACTTCAAAACCACAAACAATGAGATTATTTAAACAAAAAGTCTTATTTGAAGACACATGACATGTTCCAAAATTTTAGAACTATGTAATGAAGCATATGTCTAATTTTTGAGATTATATATCTTCAACTTAAAAATTTAGCTAAATGATAATCTTTATTAACCTTCCATTAGTAAGTTATTATTTATCATAGCTGGGTTTTGTTGTGGAGTGAGTCATTTTGTCTGTGATTCCACATGTCTCAGGATTGTATTTGTGGAAACTCAACACTCAGTTTAGTTCCCTAGGGGACAAAAGCAAGTCCCCAGATTGATGCAAAGAGTAGGAACCTAACTAATGCAACATATATCACTCTGTTTTTTCACAAGTACACTGACGTTATATACTCCCCAGAGGAAGGCACATAGGGAAGAACTTATTCCATTTAGACAAACAGCATGTTCTCACAGGAACCATTCATCACACTTACTTGTCAACCTACTAGAATCAACTCTAGTAGCTGACAGTGCCAGGATCAGGGGTGCCAACCCTAAGCATCTGAGAAAGCAGACCAGTCCTGTGGTTCCTGCTCCAGACATGATGTCAGCTGTGGAATCAGACTGAAATGCTGAAATAACGATGTGAGAATGCAAAGGTTAAAGTGAACTAGCAAAATGGGTATTGTTAAAAGATTTTTTAAGATGCTGGAAAACTCACAAAGTGGCCCATAAAGCCATGTCATTAGGCATATCCCAGAGCGACATATGGGAGGACAAAGGATTCAAACCTTCTCTTTAACATAAATGGTGAGATGACTGAGGGTGTAAGAAGGCTGCTGGCCCCCTGAAGACCTCATATGATGAGAAAAGGAGAGTGAGGCAGGGAGGGAGGGGAGGAGGGGGAAAGGGAGGGGGAGAGAGAGAGAAAAGGAGGAGGAGAAGGAAAGAAAAAGAAAGGAAGGAAGAAAGAGAAAGAGGAAGGAAGGGAGGGAGGGAGGGAAGGCGAGCAGGAGGGAGGGAAGGGAAAGAAAAGAAAAGAGAAGAGACGAGACGAGACGAGACGAGGATTTCAGAACTGGGATCATAACAACAAAAGATAATTCTGAAGGGAGCCCATATATATATATATATGATGCCCAGTATTGTCTGGGTGGCCATTGCAGTCAGAGATAATAGACTCTCAAGGAGAGGGCTAGAGAATGTCCTGAAGGATGGCCAATATTCTGCTGGTAAACTGTCAATGACATCAAAAGGGAGATGTTACATGTTCATGGCTGCTGTTCTTAGGCATTCTTGTACAACTTGGAATTTTTAAATCAAAATTGTTTTGTAGGCTGGGCGCGGTGGCGCACGCCTGTAATCCCAGTGGCTATGGAGGTGGAGACAGGAGGATCGCAAGTTCGAGACCAGAGTCAGTCTGCGTAATTTAGCGAGACCCTGTCTCAAAAAGTAAAAAAAAAAAAAAAAGGGCTGGGGGCGCAGCTTAGTGGTCCAGCACTTGCAAAGCATGCAAGCGCAAGGCCCTGGGTTCAACCCCCAGTACTGCAAAAAAAAAAATTGTTTTGTGAAACCATTTTAGTTTTTTAAAGTGTATAGATCAAAAACTGTCTTTCATTCATTCTTACATTACTGAGTTACTACTATGGTGCCAGGTACCATGGGAGGGCACAAGGGACACGGATAAACAAGGCTACCTCTTTGATGTAAAGCATCATGAAGTCAAGCAAGAGATTTCAATATAATGTGATAAAGTGTGTACCACATGCTAAAAGAGATAAGAGAAAGGAACAAAATAAATGGGGAAACATCTGACAAAAACACTTAGAACTGAGTCTTATGAGATATGTAGGAATGCATTGTCCCTAAATGTCTGATCTGAAGCATTCTATGGACACAAAAATCCTTATGTGCCAAGATGCACATCTACAACACTGTAAGGCATTTCAGGAGCTCCACCTGGTTTGAATACTGACTTTCAGAAATCAGGCATAAGAACTACATGGGGCCAGGTCATCAGAAATTAAAGGCCCTAAACTATAAGGAGATGGGACACTACAATGCAATATGGAAGTATCAGAAGTGTAAACATATGAAGTTGAGTTAGGA
Organism: Pedetes capensis; assembly: GCA_007922755.1. NCBI lineage: Eukaryota > Metazoa > Chordata > Mammalia > Rodentia > Pedetidae > Pedetes > Pedetes capensis. The sequence goes on from VMDO01022926.1 coordinate 29,413, forward strand.
TGCTCAATTTGATCATACTCTAATGAACTGATGTGGGATTGCGGCAAGACTAAGTGAGAGCAATCTTAAGGCTATGGCAATCATCCAGAAGAAACACAAGGGCAGGAACCTGGACATTAACTGTACAGAGAAAAGAAAGTAAAATTGATAGGACTTAATAGGCATGTAGGTATGGAAGGTTTAGGGAAAGTATGTACAATGTGTCTTCTAGGTTTTGAATTTAATGTGATTATGGGGTCACAGCACTGTGCTTAAGAACAAAGACTGTAGTTTGCCTGGCAGAGTCTAAATCCTGGTTCTGATGCTGTAGTATGTGACCTCAGTTTTTCTCATTCAAACTAAATGAGACAGCAGTATATATCTCATGAGACTATTGTGAGGATGAAGTGAGATTACAGATGCAAACTCCTGAGCATTGTGTCCAACACAGAAGAAGCACTACATAAACATCAGCTACCATCAGCTACATTACAGCATATAGTTAGGGAACTAAAAAGATGATTCTGAATTGAGAAGGTATATCTGCCAGGAGATGTGCAGTATGGACTCAGGGCCATATAAAGAGTGAGAACATCTAGGGAGTGAGCATTGATATTGTGGCACCCAGTACAGTACCTGAGAGGAGCAAATGTTGTTGAAAAGGTCAAGGCCAAACTAGGGTATGGCAAGTGAAAACCAAAGGGCATAAATATCTTGCACACCCTGAGAGGAAGAGCTTTTCAAATGGTGTGCTCTAGATACCTTCTAGCCTGCAGCTGTAGCACTGTGGCATCTGATCCCGTCAGATCGCAAGCTAAGCAGGGTCAGGGCTGATTAGTACTTGGATGGGAGACTGCCTGGGAACACCAGGTGCTGTAGGCTTGGGAGAAAGACCTGGCAACCCACTCCCAAAAAGCAATCCACCATTGAAATCTTTATGATTTGCAGAGAAGCACAGCGATCATGTTTCGCCTCTTATACATAGGGTCACTATGATTCAGATGCTGACTCCATGGCACCTAACAACAACAACAAGATGCCTTCTATGCCTCACCCTACCCACAGCCCTGTTAAAGCTGTATGGAGTGAAAAGGGGAAAGGCTGAGGCTGGAACCTGGGAGAAGCATGAACACTTAAGGGGCAGGGAGAGGAAGGAGACTTAATCCCTCAAGAGGGAGATGGACAAGAGTTAGAGCAAAGATGAGAACCAGAATAGAGGGAGTTCATGGAAAAGAGTTTCCTGAAAATGGAGTGATAAACAATTTAGAAATGCTTTAGAACTGTCAAGAAATACAGAAAGTCAGAATTATCTTTAGGAGGTTATTGCTGATTGTGACAATAGTCATTTCACTAGAGGGAGGGGAGTAAAGAAAAAGAGTTACAAAAATGTGTTAAAGAGCTAGGGAAATTGAGCAAAATAGGAAGGAAGAAAGGGGCGGGCCAGTATGAGAGGAGCAGGGAGAAAGAGAGATAACCAAAACACAGCAGCCTACATAGCATCACACTAATCCTGTCAACAATATGTCGAAGGAGATACTCTTCACACTGCTGTTATACCCATTTCACATGAGAAAGTTAAGGTTCAGAGAGTATGTGACTTGTCCAAGGTCACACAATCAGTAAGAGTCAGATATGTGATGCAAACTTGGGTGTATCTGATCTAATTGTAAACCCTGTTTGTTCCCTCACCTACACTGGAAATGGATCCAGACTTGGATGCTATTTAGGAGTACCTAGGGCGAAGTAAATGAATCACTGAGCAAAGAAGGAGGCCTGGGGGAATAGACAGGCATCAAAATGTGATGGGCAGCCTGGTGATCCACCCCTACCCAAAGTGCTCAGCTGCCTTGGAAGAGAAGCAAGAGGCAGATGGCCACACTGTTTCAGACCTTGGGATTACAGGGCAGGTGCAGCAATGACAAGGGGTGAAGGGAATTGAGAAAGTTGGCAACTAAAGAGTGGAAGAGAAAAGGTATTGGCTAAATTCAGAAAAAATGTCTGGCCAAGGGGACTTGCAGAGCAAGGATTTCATGGCACTAGAATGCTCCATAAACTGAACAGCTACAACAAAAATAAAGTAATAAAGTTGTTTTCTTTCTGTTCTTTTTCCTTTCTGAATTAATGAGGAAGTAGTCCCAAATGCCCTGGAAAGTTCAACTCATAAGCATTTGGTCCTGTTAAGATGGTATCAGTTATTTTGTGGGTCTCTTGAAGAAAAAACAACTCCAGGCAACCTAAGTTCCTATTATTACTGAGAGAGAGAGAGAGAGAGAGAGAGAGAGAGAGAGAGGAGGTAAGAGAGAAATATAGGCAGAGGCAGGCACAAAAATGCAGAGAAAAACACATTGGAAGAGGAAAGGAAGGATGTAATTCAGCTAGAAGCCTCAATTCTCTGGATCTCAGAAGTGTCCCTACAGATGAGGCAGTCATAACTAAAATAAACTACATCCTGAGTTTCAGAGAAATGCTTACATCACTGGAATTGCTATAACATATGCCAATGAAGGTATTATGAGTCAGAAGATTAAAAAAATAATGCAGTGGTTTTTCTTTAACATCTAGTGAAGGGCACTGGGGCCACATTTGCAGCTGGACTGCAATTGGGCTTCTGTACTTTAAGAGACATTTCTTGCAAAGTCACTGGGCAACTGCACCCTGAAAACAGCCCAGCTAGGGTGATGGATCACCTTGCAAGGATCTGCAATGAGCTATTTTCAAGTGATGACAAAGTGTGAAGTTAACTGCTTATTTGAGAACTTCCTTTTTCATCCAAAGTAAATTCAAACACGATTGGAAATCTGACTTTTTATTATTGAAGTTCTTGACTAAAATTAAAATTGAATTTTAATTCCCAAATCTCCATGTGTATACTATACTGTAGGAATATCACAGATTTGAGCTCCTTGCCCCAAAGAGAAATTGGTTTTGGGACTACTTGGATTAAAAACAAAGCCTTTCTTAAGAGATGTATTTAATTTTCATGATGTTTTCTTTTTTTTTTCCTGAAGCTAAAGAATGCTTCTTTTAAATTTCAGTTTTCCTTGATCGTGAAAGTGCCACCAAAATTCTCAGCCGGCCAAAAAGGTATAATTCAGGGAAATTGGAAGAATTTGTTCAAGGAAATCTTGTGAGAGAATGTATAGAAGAAAGGTGTAGTTTTGAAGAAGCACGAGAAGTTTTTGAAAATACTGAAAAAACTGTGAGTATTTCCATATAATATCCTTTGGATACAGA
>VMDO01022927.1:0-32622 GCA_007922755.1 Pedetes capensis
AAAAAGATGTCTATCTATGTTTTATTGACTACACAAAAGCATTTGATTGTGTGGATCACAACAAATTATGGATAACACTTCGGAAAATGGGAATACCAGAACACCTAATTGTGCTCATGAGAAATCTGTACATGAACCAGGAGGCAGTTGTTCGAATAGAACAAGGAAACACCAAGTGGTTTAAAGTTGAGAAAGATGTGCGTCAGGGCTGTATACTTTCACCCTATCTCTTCAATTCATACGCTGAGCAAATAATCTGAGAAGCTGGACTTTATGAGGAAGAATGTGGCATCAAGATTGGAGGAAGACTCATTAACAACCTGCATAATGCAGATGACACCACTCTGCTTGCTGAAAATGAAGAAGATTTAAAACATTTACTGATGAAGATCAAAGATCATAGCCTTCAATATGGGTTATGACTAAACATCAACAAAACAAAAATCCTTACAACTGGGTCAGCACGCAACTTCACATTAAATGGAGAAAAGATTGAGGTTGTCCAAGATTTTACTTTGCTTGGCTCTATAATCAACACCCATGGACGCAGCAGTCAAGAAATCAAAAGACGCATTGCTCTAGGAAAAGCTGTGGCAAAAGATCTCTTTGGAGTATTGAAAAGCAAAGATGTCACATTGAAGACGAAGGTGCATCTGACTCATGCCATGGTATTTTCAGTGGCATCATATGGTTGTGAAAGCTGGACATTGAACAAAGGAGATAGAAAAAGAATTGATGCTTTTGAATTGTGGTGCTGGAGACGTCTATTGAATATACCATGGACTGCCAAAAGAACCAACAAATCTGTCCTAGAAGAAGTGCAACCAGAATGCTCCTTGGAAGCAAGAATGGCCAAACTGTGTCTTACATATTTTGGGCATATAGTCAGGAGAGATCAACCCCTGGAGAAGGACATCATGTTTGGGAGAGTGGCAGGTCAACGCAAAAGAGGAAAACCCTCCACCAGATGGATTGACACAGTGTCTGCAACAATGGGCTTAAACATAAATAAGATCGTTTGTCTGGCACAGAATTGGCAAGTGTTTCGATCTGCTGTACACAGGGTCGCTATGAGTCGGACTCCACTCGACGGCACCTAAGAACAACAACAACAAAGTAGACTGGGCAGTTCCCGTGACCAGCCTAAAGGAGCTGAGAACCTTGTAGCTCTGATACTGGCAGCATAAAAGGGGCCATGGGAACTGTTGCCTTAAAGGAGCAGAGCATAATGATTAATAGGCTGAGTGGTAAAAGTGCCAAGGCACTGAAAGTTGAAGTTCATAGCTGCAGAAGTCGCAGGGTTGTGAGATCAGTGGTTGGCAGCAGCAGAACCAGTGGCAGGAACAGAAAGCCAGAGATAGCTGCCTCCCAAAGGGCAGCCATACCAACAGTAACAGTGGCTATCACAGTAAGAGGCAGATGAAGAATTCTAGAAGAGTGGCCATGGCAGGAAGAAGAGTGATGGTAGAAGAGAAGACAAGAAAGGGCAGGAGATGAGGCTGAAGGATAGAAGGCTGTAAAGAGCAAAAGAAGAGAAATCACAGGCCCTGGGCACTAGAAGAGTTCCAGAGAGCTTTCAAGTCTTCAGGGCTCTCAGACACCGTAGGCCTGGGAGCTGTAAGCCTGGCCACTGTCAAAGCTGAGGATCCTGATACTTAGGCCCACCTGGAAGCTGCAGTGAGAGGTCCTGTTGAAGGTTTAGGATTCCTGACTTCCCTAACTTACATAAGAGCTGTAACACTTATAGGCTTAGGATTCCCAATCTCCTCAGTTTACAAAAGAGCCGAAACACAAGCATAGGAGTCCTGATCTTAGTCTACATAGAGCCACTGGCTGCTGCTGCTCTAGTCTATCTGCTGCCACCGCTCTCTGCTGTCAAATGCTCAGGGAAACAGATAATGTCCCAAACCTTGGGCTTGAAGGGCTTCTCCTAGCCTACCTATGATTTCTTTCTAGGTAGAACGAAAGGACCCCGGCCAGCTGAATAGTAACAGTAATGGAGGAAGAACAATATTAGAGCAGGCATCTAGATCTGGTTCCTTCATTCCATCCCCTCAGCCTCCACATCTGTGTCTTAGTGCTTTGAGAAGTTCCCTGGGTCTTCAGGGAAGTTGTGCCAGCTCCTCAGGTCCCAGTGGTGCCAGTCTTTGCATGGGGCCTTTGCCCATCCCATCTTTGTCCTCTACTCTGAGCCCTCCAAAGGCACCAGTGACTATCCAACTTCTCACTGTGTGCTGGAGCTGGTGTGGTTACTTATGGGTAAGGATGCTGCACATTGGTCAACGGAACGAGCCTGAGTTCCTCTGTTCATCATGACTTGCTTTCCTCTGCTACTGGCATCTGAGAAATCCCTCCTGTCTTTTGGGTCTCACAATCAGCGGTCCAGGAAGCTACCCTTGATACTTCCCTCTTCGCACAGATTGACAACGGCGTCCTCTGGACCTCCGCACTGACTTCCGCATAGTGCATCTCTGATGCCATTTCTCCTACTTGTTTACAAGACTAGGTCTTCCTTCTTAACAATCTGCTGCTGCAGGGTACAGAGCATGTCTTATTGCTCTTCTGTGTTCCTAAGACCTAGCTCACTCATTGGCATCCAACAGGTGCTTCATGTGTGTTTGATAAATTTCACTGAGTTGGCATGTGGGAAACTAAGTTAAAAAAAAGTCACCCAACCTTGGTTGTGAAACTGCTTGTATTACCATATTTGCATTATGTTTCCTCTTTATTTTATTGTTAGAAATTCACTCAACAATCTATACAGACAGAGAAATAAATGCTAATTTTAATGGGGAAAGGCTGGGGTTCAGCTCAGTTGGTAGTGTTGCACTATGCTCCTGAGGCCCTGGGTTTGATCCCCAGCACCAGAAAAGCAGAAGGAGGACCAGGCAGGCCACTCGCAAAACAATCCCCAAACAACTAGCCATTGGAAACCCTATGAATAGCAGAGAAGCATTGACATAGTGCCAGGCATGGCACAGTGTCCAGAGTGTTTTGTTCTGTTATACGTAGGGTCACTGTGAGTGGGACCTGGCTTGATGGCATCTAACAATAACAACAACAAACAACAACTGTGATGTGATACATTCCTGCTTAATATGGATACCAGGTCAAGAGTTAATGGAAGAAATTATTCCATAACCAATTCAGTGATTGACTGTCTCAGTGCAGAGTGGTAGGTGGTCCCTGAGGTTTTTGCCTCACATTTACCCCATTCTAGTCTTTGACCTTTCAATTTTCCTCTAATTATGGTAGCATTCAGTCATGCTGAGCATCTGTTTTCACGCTCACCCCAGGAAACAAACACATCTTCTGTTACAACAAAGTACTTTGAAGGAAGGTAATTAAGGTGTTTATCATTATAAACGAAAATGTAGTTGCTTTAGCTGAAGCTGGATTCTGTGGTTTAAAGGCAAATAATAAATATATTGAAAGAAAAGACACTGTTTTACTGAAGCTATGGGGTGTGTAATTATAGATTCACTCCTGTATTCACTTATTTCTTCCAGTATAAAAAAGAAATGAATAAGATTAACCAAATGGCTTGCACTAGTGTATTTTTTGACTAAAATAAATATGAATTCTCAAAGACAATTTATCACTAGGATGAGAATGTGATAGTAAAAGCTCAAAAGTCCAGTCATTTATTTTCACAGATCACAACTTGTGCTTTTGTTTTGCTCTTTTATGTATTTTAGGGAAAATATGTCTGCCTAGACCATATAGATATGGGGCAAACTTGGAAATGTAGTTAATCGGAGACTGGAGATAAAAATAAGACGGATTACTCTTGCTTTTCTTTGTTGTTAGTACAAAGCATAGAACTTTCTTTTCCATGTTTCTGCAAGCTAGGTATTGGGAAAGAGCTAAAAAGAAAAGGTGCATAATCCAGTGTGGGAAGCAGGCAGATATTTTTATTATAACATAAACTTCCATGTTGTGGTAGGTAAAGGTGAACGGTGTCCTTTGGTTTCTGGTTTCTCAACATGATTCCCTAAAGAATCAGGATGACTCCATAGGCAGGAAGAGCATTCCCTAACTGCAAGAGAGAAAGCTTCCAGCCTGTTGGGATCATGCTGAGGGGCCCAGGTGCTGGGTCTTAGCAAAGACAGAGTATTCTGAGTGATGCTGAAGGTACACTTTTGAGAACCCAGAAAATGCAAACTAGGGGTGATCAAGGAGGAATGAGAGTGTTATGCTAAAGAAAGCATTGTGGAACTTCTTAACAAAATAACTTTCATTCCAATAAATGATCAACATTTGCACTGAAGTGTCATACCAGGAGATATTCAGTCTCATTTCGATGCAGCCTGCCCTGGGATGTGGGGAAGGCAAGGATGAGAGCCAAGAGAGGAACAGATGCTTGCCGTGAAAATAATATTGTGATGGTTAATTCTGGTTGTCAAGTTGATTAGATTAAGAAACACCAGGGTATTAGTGAAACACACCTCTGGGTGTGTCTGTGAGGGTATTGCCAGAGACAATTAGATCTTGAGTGCTCTGAGCTAACCAATGGATTAACCCCTTGAGGGGTTCATAATATGATGCATTACAGAATGTGGTGAAATGGGGGAGGTAGGGCCTTGGGGAGGGAGTAGGTTGCTGAGGGTACGTCCTCAGGGCGGTAGCTCTCCATTCCCCTTCAGGAATCCTCCTTTTCTCTCTGCTTCTTGGTTAGCCATGATGTAAACTGTTCCCCTCTACCATGCACTCCCTGCCATGATGGACTGACTCATCTGAAATCGTGAGCCAAATAAACAATTCTTCCCTTTAAGTTGTCCTCAGGTATCTTGGTCACAACGATGAGAAAAGCCAACAAACACAAACACTAAAACTTTCACTTAATGATTTCACAAAACCATAAGGTTGGAAGAGACCTTGAGCTCACTGGTCTTCATGGTTTTAGGAGCACTGGATCGATTTAGTGGGAAACAGAGCTGATGGTCCACTTCCCTTCACAGAAGTTCAGTTCAGGAAAATGAACTAAAAAATATTTACTTAGATGGGGGGTCAGCCTGTGACATTGTCTGAAGCTATATTGTGTGAGTCAACTTCTCTTGGTGCCCACAGTGAGCTTATGTGACACATATTCAAATGACAAAGGAAACTTCTGTGGAGGGTGCTTCTGCCCTCCTGCAGCCCTTGATCTCAGCTGCTTTCTCTTGGAGTCAACAGGTGCTGCCCTAAATGCACAGTGCAGATTCAAATATTTCTTAAATCTCTCAAATATTCAGAACTTCTCCTTTATCATTGTGTTCCTTGTTTATATGATTCTGGTTCATTGTGTGATTTTGTTTCCCCTTAGCTTTGAGTACTTGGTTCTTAAAATACATTCTCAAAAACTCAGCCAACAACATGCTTGTATTTAATGTCATTCTTTAGAAATGAGTTTTCTGTCTCATCACAATTACTCCATTCTATCTTATAATCATAAATATTACACAGAAATAAACTGACATTAAGAAATTTGGGAACTTGACCATTACTATCATCATCTCATATTTACAGTGGCCTCATAAACTACCTAGTACTAACAGCTCAATAAATCAATAGTTAGCAGTAGTTTCAATTAGGCTTTGGGTCCCTTGTAGATATTCACAAAGCCACAGAACTTGGATGTGAGGTTGGTGCCAGAATTTCAGGTACCTATCATATTATTGGCCTGCAGAGGTAGCCCTGTGGCATCTGATCCCGTCAGATCTCAGAAGCTAAGCAGGGTCGGGCCTGGTTAGTACCTGGATGGGAGACTGCCTGGGAACACCAGAAGCTGTAGGCTTGGGAGAAGGACCTGACAACCCCCTCCCCAAAATCAACCCGCCATTGAAAACCCTATGAACAGCAAAGAAGCACTGACAATAATGTTTCCCCTGTCGTACAGAGGGTCTCTATGAGTCGGATACTGACTGGATGGCACCTAACAACAACAACAACAACAACAACAACAACAACAACAACAACATATTATTTGCCCCAATATGATGAAAAACAGTTTCCTGATAGCAGCCAAAGCTCCTGGCACCCTTGAGAAAGTTCTTGGGATTTGTGTGTATCCACAAGTGTCCTTTTCTCTTTCCAGGGAGTTTGAATGGAAGCATTTGTGTCTTACAAAATCTTGCAGAGGAAGATCAAAAACATCAGTGACCACCTTTAATGAAAGCAAAACCCAGAATACTTTGGCCATTAGAATTGTGAGTAACAAATCTTGCTTTGACTAGATTGCTTCTTTTTTCTGTTTCTAAGCAACATTTTTCAAAAATACCACATATATTTGAATGGGAGGTTAAAAGACCTATAGTTAATATTATTTACTGAACTAGACTATTGTGAAGTTTTTAAATTATCTAATGTAGACAGACATTTCTTATTAACTTCTATAGTGGAAGGTCTTCACAGAATGCTTTTTGAATTGAGTAATGTCTTAATGGTTTTAGAATCTCACCTACCTTAGATTCCAATCAGATACTAGCTATTAGATTCCAGTTGGATTCCAAAGCTGGAATATGTTTACAGAATAGATTTTAGATAAATTTTATATTTCATGGAACTGACTGAAGATTTTAATTCATGTTATGAATATTCTTTTGCTCTTACCCAGTTAGCTGCTGTCAATTTTAATACAAATAGTCTTTTTATGTACTAGTATGAAAACATTTTAACAATTCTGAGTACCATGAAAAAAATATATAAAATTTTATTATTTCTGTTATACGTTTCACTTTGAAATAGTTACTGGAATATAGTTCCTTTGTTTGCTAGATGAACTGTGATAAGAGCAGTTAGTGTCACAACATATTGACAGATTGTTTAGGAAAAATGTTCATTTCCCTTTTATATGTTTCAGTGACCACAGTGGGCAACCTCATGCAGATAAGAAGTGTCCACATCAAGTTCAGGCAGGGTTGCTCTTGAACTGCTCTAGTCAGTGTAATTTATTCTGACTATCTCTCAGGGGATCTTGTGTTTTGTGTCCATTATAATACATGAGAAATGAATTGGGTTTAAGGAAATACCTCTCCTGAATATATCTTTTCAAATGCAATGTGAATAAGACCTGCCTCTTTTGAGAATTGTGGAAGGGGGAAATGCTCTGTCCTTAGCATCGATTAGTCAAGAAATCTGAGTAATTCAATCAATCTACTGAAGAAGGGAGAGAAGGATGTTCCAGACAGACTGTCCTTCTTAGAATTCTCACATTTAAATGCTTTGGTTTAGGATCTAATCTTATGGGATTAGGGAAAATTTTCTTTTTTCTTGGCAACCAGAAATTTTCCTACTACAAATACACCAACATGTTCATGGTGTAGTCTGATCACAGTGCATTAGTTCCTTTTTTTGTTGCTGTGACAAAATACCTGAGATCAGCAATTTAAAGGAGGGAAGATTGATTTTGGGTGATGGTTTCATAGGGTCTAGTCCATAGTCATGCCTGCAGCCATAGCCCTGTGGCATTTGATCCTGTCAGATCTTGGAAGCTAAGCAGGGTGGGGCCTGGTTAGCACCTGGATGGGAGACCACCTAGGAAAACCAGGTACTGTAGGCTTGGGAGACAGACCTGGCAACCCACTTCCAAAAATCAATCCACCATTGAAAACCCTATGAACAGCAGAGAAGCACTGACAATAGTGTTCCACCTGAGTGTTCCACTATGAGTCGCGGATACCAGCTCAACGGCACCTAACAACAACAACAACAACAACAACAACAACAACAGTCCATAGTTGCTTGGGCCTATGCCCTTTGGAAGAACATCATGGTGGCAGGAGTGCATGGTGGAGAAGATTTTCATCTTACGGTAGACAAGAAGCACTGGGCAAAGAAGGGACTGTGGATTAGGTATAACCTTCATAGGCACACCTCCACTGAACTACTTCCTCCAGCTGGGCCCCTCCTCCCAAATTTTCACAATGTCCCCAAATAATGCCCCCAACTGGGCACCATGTGTTCAATACAGGAGCCTGTGGGGGACATTTCCTATTCAACCCACAGCACGGGGTAACTTTTTCCTGCTTTACATGTCTCTGTTTTCCACACCTTGATCAGTGAGCATTTATGACTTTGTCATCAGAAGGAAATTCTCTAGAGGAAGCAGTTACCCTTGGGAAGCCATGTGACTCCTCTGTCCTCTCTTGTCCCTCCACCTTGACTCTCTTTAACTGCTTTTCCAAGACAAGCCGGATGAGCAAAGTGTGCTGTGAACACTGCTGAAGGGCAATAATGCACAGGAGCTGAGCTCCTTGGGGCATCCATGTGACATCCACATGCAGGGATAGCACCGGGAAGACACTTGGCAAGGTCATGTCAAAGCCATCAGAATTCCGAGATCAACCAATACAAATCAGGTACCGTGGCTGACAGGGGACAACAGAGGCATCGTAGACATATTATCCCTGTGTGCAGGTTGGCTATGTGCAGTAGAAAGAGACTTCCTTAGGAAGGAATGAGACGTCTCCTTGGTTCCTCTGCAGAGGACATGGAGACACCAAACAGGTGCAAGAGACTGGAGGACTTAGCACAAAACTAGAGCCTAAATTACAAGGTGCATTTGTTTGTTTGTTTGTATAATTTTACTCTTGTTGTTGTTGTTGTTAGGTGCTGTCGAATTGGTATCTGACTCATAGTGACCCTATGTACAATAGACAAAACACTATTGTCAGTGCTTTTCTGCTGTTCATAGGGTTTTCAATGGTGGATTGATTTTTGGGATGGGTTGCCAGTCCGCCTCCCAAGCCTACAGCACCTGATGTCCCCAGGCAGTCTCCCTTCCAAGTACTAACCAGGCCTGACCCTGCTTAGCTTCCACGATCTGATGGGATCAGATGTCACAGGGCTGTGGCTGTAGGCAATTTTACTCTTAGGGCTCAAAATGAGCAGAACTGTATAAATCAGTCAGAGGACTTGTCAATTTTCTTGGCTTCAGAAAATTTTCTAATGAATGTAGTTGTAGGGAAAGCGTGGGATCAGAAGCAAATAGTCTGGTACCATGATTTTGGACATAGTGAGTTGGTGAATTGGAAAGAACTAGAATCTGAGTTCCTAAAATACCGAAAAAATGTATCCTAACCCACCAGATCTGCAAAATAGGGTTGAAGTCTCTCAGGTGGAAACTTTCCTTTTGAAAGCTGCTTATTAATCATTTTGTATTATGGATTGAAATCCGCCCCCCCCCCAAGAAAACATAAAGATCAATTTTCCTCTTAGTATCAAGGCAAAGCACACACAGAAGGATCTGTTTCTGAAGCAAAAGGCCCGCCAGAGGATGGAAACAATGTGTATTGAGACCTTGGGATATTTAAGGGAAACTTGAAAAGGGGATCTAACCTTTCCAGGTCAGTTACCATGTTGGCTACAAATTAAGTGATGATAAATAATCTGGCCCACATGTCTGTCAGTTTGTCATGCTGTGGGGACTTGCATGTTGCTGTGATGCTGAAAGCTATGCCACTAGTATTTCAGATAGCAGCAGGGCCACTCGTGGTAGACAGATTTCATCTGAGCTTCCAGATTAAGATAGACTAGAGAGAAGCACCCAATAGCCCACTCCTGAAACAATTAGCCACTGAAAATCCTAGGAGTAGCAGAGAAGCACTGCCAAATATAGTGCCAGAAAATGAGCCCCACCCCAGGCTGGAAAGCATTCAAAAACTGACTGAGGAATAGCTATCTCCTCAAAGTAGAATGGACCTTAATGGCGGGAATGGAGTAAAATCCCTGGGACCTCCTTTTGCTGATGTGGCATAACTCAAAATGAGAAGAAACATAGTGAATGGAACAATGGGCCAAGACATAAAAGGACTGTGTGCTTGGCAATGTTGGGTAGTGTTTTGTTCTGTTGTACTTCCGGTTGCTATGAGTTGCATCCAATTCAACGGTGCCTAACAACAAAATAATAGAGGTTCAAACTCATATTACACCTGTAGCCTGTGGTTGTCTGCACAGAACAGCAGCAGCAAAAAGGCAGGTTCTCTGTGACACTGGTCTCGGGGATGCCCGCCTCCCTGATTCAGGTGTTCCTCAGCCAAGAGACCCCTATGTGTCCTTGGACTTCTGAGCAGAGCCCAGCTCATCACCTTCCCTGCAGGAGAGCTGTTCCTCTTGTTTGCTGAGCTGAATGTGACACAATGCAAACCCCAGGGAACAGGGAGCGCTTGCTCAGCAGCAGGACGTTAGACCTAACACAACTGATGCACTAAAAATTCCATAAAAGCTCTTTTGGAGCAAAGGACTAGGCTGCTATTTGCATTTTAAAAACACAATTTTATCTGATGTCTTCCAAATTAAAGGGTAAGATCTGTGGGTTTCTTTTATGCTAATGGACAGGTGTTTTCCAACCAGCATCTCAGCAGCCCTGCACAAAGGCTGTGACAAACAAGCGCTTGCTCTCGGAAAATAAAAATGCTACCTGGGCTTGTAAAAACTCCAAGGCATGTGCTTGAAGCTCACCATTAATAAATAATAACAGATAATCTTTGGTCCTAACATCCTTTTCCCAAGAACTTCACATAAAAATAAAACCATCCCTAATTTTCTTTACTGAAACTGCCTCTCCCAGCTGGGCTTCCGTGCATTTCTGGAGCAGATGAGAGCCTGTGGTCTGCCCTAATTCCCGCACAGTGCAGCAGCCTGCAGTTGCTTGTTATTTCCTGGTTGCTTGCTTGCTTTCTCACAAGCAGGAAGTGCTTTTCTCTTTTTAATTAGGGCCTCTGCTGAGGTCTCCAAGCCTAACCTTGCTGGCTGAGTGGGTTCTCGGTGTTTTACTAATGGATTTTAAAACTAACTGCTCCCTGATCTCTGTAGACCTCCAGTGGTGACTCAAATTCAAAGAGGAATGGTGACCCCTCTGATCCTTTGGTGGCATTTGGGGAATAACAATGCTGTCCTTTTTGCCCAGAGTATTCGGCTGTATCAGGAGAGTTTGATGCGTGCCTGTAGGGCACCTGGCCAAGGTTATGGGAGTGGTGGTTAGACTCTCTGCCAGAGATCTAGTAAATGGCTGTGGAATAAAGAATGATAGGGCTGCATTTGCCTGCAGCTGTAGCCCTCTGGCATCCGATCCCATCAGATCTCAGAAGCTAAGCAGGGTCGGGCCTGGTTAGTACCTGGATGGGAGACCGCCTGGGAACACCAGAAGCTGTAGGCTTAGGAGAAGGACCTGGCAACCCCCTCCCAAAAATCAATCTGCCATTGAAAACCCTATGAACAGCAGAGAAGCACTGACAATAGTGTTTCCCCTGTTGTACAGAGGGTTGCTATGAGTTGGATACCGACTCGAGGGCACCTAACAACAACAAGGGCTACATTTATCAAGGCCCTGTCAGTGTAGCCAGGCAAAGTTTGTTGTTGTTGTTGTTGGTGGTGGTGTTCATGTTGAAGGAAACAATTTCATTCCTAAATGAGGTAAGAGAGGTGCGATTCTTTCTTGTTGACTAGCTTCTATTTCTTTTCCAAATTTGTGTTCAAGTGTCATGTTTAAGGGCTGGGATTTAGCTCAGTTGGTAGAGCACTGCTCTGCAGTCTCTGAGGTCCCAAATTCGATTCCCAGCACCACAAAAATGGGAGAAGGATGTGGCAACCCACTGCCAAGGCAATCCCAAAACAATCAGCCATTGAAAACCCTATGAGGGTCACTATGAGTCGGACACACCTCCACGGCACCTAACAACAACAATCATGTTTAAAATCAAGTAATACTGAGTAAATAAAGCTCAGCTGATGAATGGTTTCTCTTCCAAATTTTCATGTGGGCATCTGTCCTTTAGAATTCAGAACTCACTTTCCCATCAATGCTATAGTGGTAAGAGTTCCAAATGAGGAACTGTAGTACCAACTGAGAGAAAATGAAATAAATGATGTAGAGGACTCAGGATTGTAATCATCTAGGAGCATTGCATTTAATTAAAAAAGATTTTAAGTTGTCTTAAATTTAATTACAAAGGTGGAGAGGGGAAGAGATGAGGGAAGTTAATCGGTTGTACATAGGGTCGCTATGACTACACAGCACCGAACAACAACAACAACAATCAGTCATCACTATGAACTGAAATCACCAAAAGACTATTCTACATTCCTAGATGGTTGTTAAAACCTGGACACAGCCATTAACTGGTATTGTCGACCTAATTGATAGGTATCAGCTGGCGGGGTCATCTAAGACCCCCGAACAAAAATCCACTCATCAGTTAAGATGTTTATTTCTAAGGTTTAATTATATTGTTACATGTACTAAAGCACCTTTCAAAAATTATTAATATACCATTCATTCATGTAACAATAATTATAAAAAATTAAGAATTTTTGATGCACTTAAAATTCTAATCAGTTTTAAAAACTACAATAAAACCAAACTAAAACTAACATAACAAAAAGTTCTCATTTAATAGAGTTCCTAAAAATTGACACTTTTCATGAGATCAATCATAAAATATGGAAAATGGCATACCACTCTGATTGGTATTGTGGGATCCTAAGTGACCCCACCAGGCACTTACCCGGGTTTATGCAGGTGCTACAGCCCTGCACCTCCAGCATCTGTTCTGAGTTGTCATGTAATGTTATTACATGGAACAACACATTTATGTATGTGACAATTATGAATTTAAGAGAATAGCAAAATTAAACTCTTGGGGTCTTTCTTAACCCCACGATACCAGTTAGGGTTAAAATCTCTGGCAGCTACCACCAAAGCACCACCAGTACAGCTTATGTACAAACTTTCTGGACTGCTAATCCTACCAATCCAGAAGCAACAAGTGCCTGTCTTTATGGAATCCCCTACAATCCACAAACGTTCCAAGTTTCATGTTAACCAACCCATTATCTACAGCTAAAGTATGTTCAACGCAAAAAGTTGCTGCTTCATTTCCCCAGCTGTTTGTTATTAAAATGCACTGGGTTAGATCCAGTGGACATTGCTCCAATTGCTATCCAGCTTTGCTACAGGCAGTTGTGGAAATTTGTTCCAGGACTTGAATCTTCTCTGAGTAGCATTTATAATGGCTCACTAAACTTTTTTATTTCACAGAACCCTTTGTATCAAAAATTTTGTTTTAACACAACAGGACTTTAGACACTAAAGATAGAAGACTAGGTGAGTTGTGGCATGACATCAAAAATATCATTCATGAGGAAAGCAAAGGTTATTAAAAAGATAGAAAAAAAAGAGAAGACTAAATTACATGTCAAAAGAGACTCTAAAACTTGCCCTTGAATGTTGAGGAGCTATTGTAAAGGGAAGGCATGACAAAGTTAAAGACCTAAACAGATTTCAAAGGGCAACTTGAGAAGACAAAATCAAATATTATAATGACATGTGCAAAGAGCTAGAGATAGAAAACAAAAAGGGATGAACATGCTCTGTTTTTCTCGACCTTAAGGATTTGAAGAAGAAATTCAAACCTTGATTGGCAATAGTGAAGGATTCTACAAGGAAAATATTAAGTGATGCAAGAAACATCAAAAGAACGTAGAAGGAATACAGAGTCATTACACCAAAAAGAATTGGTGGATGACCAACCATGTCAAGAGGCTGCACATGATCATGAGCCAATTGTACTGAAAGATGAAGTAGAAGCTGCTTTGAAGGAATTGGTGAAACACAATTCTCCAGGAATTGATGGAATGCCAATAGAGATGTTTCAACAAACAGAGGGGGAACTGGAGGTGCTAACTTCTTTATATCAAGAGATTTGGAAAACAGCTACCTGGCCAACTGACTGGTAGAGATCCATATTTGTGCCTATTCCCGAGAAAGGGGATCCAATCCAATATGAAACTATTGAATGATATCATTCAATATTACTTAGTAATGATATCATTAATAATAGTAATGATATCATTACTATTACAAGCAAGCAAAATTTTCCTAAAGATCATTCAAAAGTGATATTTCAGTATACAGACAAGGAATTGCCAGAAAATCAAGCTGGATTCAGAAGAGGGCATGGAACCATTGCTGATGTCAGATGGATATTAGCCAAAGAGCAGAGAATACCAAAAACATGTCTATCTATGTTTTATTGACTATGCAGAGGCATTTGGCTGTGTGGATTATAATAAATTATGGATAACATTGTGAAGACTGGGAATTAATTGTACTCATGAGAGCAATTAATTGTACTCATGAGAATCTGTACATGGACCAAGAGGCACTTGTTTGAAAAGAATAAGGAAACATTGCCTAGCTTAATGTCAAGAAAGGTTTGTATCAGGGCTGTATCCTTTCATCACATCTCTTCAATCTCTATACTAAGCAAATAATCCAAGAAATTGGACCTTATGAAGAAGAGTGCAGCATCACGACTGCAGGAAGACTCATTAACAACATACATTATACAGATGACACAACTGTACTTGCTGAAAGTGAAGAGGATTTGGGACATTTACTGATGAAGATAAATGAACACAGCCTTCTGTATGGATTGTGCCTCAACATCAGCAAAACAAAAATCCTTACAACTTGGTCAGTATGCAACTTCATGATAAATGGAGAAAAGTTTGAGGTTGTCCAAAATTTTGCTTTACTTATTTCTACAATCATCACCCATGGACGCAGCAGTCAAGGCATCAAAAGATGCATTGCACTGGGAAAAGCTGTTGAAAAAGACCTCTTTAAAGTGTTGAGAAGATGTCACATTGAAGAGGAAGATTTGCCTGATTCATGCCATAGTATTTTCAGTTGCATCATATGGTTGAGAGAACTAGACACTGAACAAAGGAGATAGGAGAAGAATTGATGTTTTTGAATTATGGTACTAGGGACAAATTTTGAATATACCATGGGCTGCCAAAAGAATGAGCAGATCTGTCCTAGAAGAATTGCAAGCAGAGTGCTCCTTGGAGGCAAAGATGTTAGATGCATCTTACATATTTTGGACATGTAGTCAGGAGTAACCAGTCCCTGGAGAAGGACATCCTGTTTGAGAGAGTGGCAGGTCAACAAACAGAAGGAAAACCCTCACCTGATGGATTGACATAGTGTCTGCAACCATAGGCTTAAACTTAAAAAAGATGGTGTGCAGGACACTGAACCAGGGAGTGTTTCATTGTGTTGTACATAGGGTCTCTATGAGTTGGACCCAAGTGGACAGCACCTAACAACAACAATATACACTGGCAGGCTAGAGGTTAGCTCCATTGGTAGAGTGGCACTCTATACCCTCTGAGGCTCTGGGTTCAATCTCCAATACCACAGAAACATGAGAAGGGCCTGGCAACCTATTCTTGAAATAATCCACAAATAATCAGCCATTGAAAGCCCTATGAAGAGTAGAGAAGCACTGACATAGAGCTGGGCATGGCACAGTGTTAGGGAGTGTTTCATTCTGTGGTACATGGGGTCACTCTGAGTTGGTGGAGACTTGATGGCACCTAATAACAATACCATATATACTGGTACTTCTAAGTATTTTCATATACATGACTGAAAAATGAAAGGATTCCTGATTTCCTCCTAAAAAGCTATATCTGTGAACTCTATTGTGTTTCCACCACCACAGTCTGCATTTTGTACTTATTTTGAGTTTTGCCCACAGAAGTGCACCTCATCCATAGCCATTTGCACACTTTTTTTTTTTGCTGTAAGTCATAACCCTCCACATGTCTGTCAGCTTATCATACTGTGGGGGCTTGCATGTTGCTGCGATGCTGAAAGCTATGCCAGCGGTATTTCAGATACCAGCAGGGACACCCATGGTAAACAGGTTTCAGCTGAGCTTCCAAACTAATACAGTCTAGGGAAAAGGACCCAGCAGTCTACTCCTGAAATAATTAGCCATTGAAAACTCTATGAATAACAAGGAAGCACTGTCAAATATAGTGCCAGAGAATGAGCCTCCGAGGCTGGAAGACATTCAAGAGACAACTGGGAAAGAGTTGCTTCCTCAAAGTAGAATGGACCTTAACTACAGGAATGGGTTAAAGCTCCTGGGACCTCCATTTGCTGATGTGGTACAACTAAAAATGAGAAGAAACACAGAGGCTGCAACAATAGCTTCAAACATAAAAAAGACCATGTGCATGGCACATTGTTGGGTTGCGTTTCATTCTCTTATACATAGGGTTGCTATGAGTTGGATCTACTCAAGGGCACCTAACAATAAGAACAAGTCATGAATGCAAGTTGGTTAACCTAAGGCAATCAGGCAAATTCTAATCTTCATACCAAAGATTTATTGGCAGCATCGGATACTGTGATCCAATCCTGGTCAGCGATACACAAGAGGGTGTCCACTTTGAGACAGTTGGTTTTTTTTTTTTTTTTTTTTTTTTTTTTTTTTTTTTTTTTTTTTTTTTTTTTTGCCATAAACACAGAGTCTTGCCTGCAGCTGTAGCCCTGTGGCATCTGATCCCGTCAGATCTCGGAAGCTAAGCAGGGTTGGGCCTGGTTACTACCTGGATGGGAGACCGCCTGAGAACATCAGAGGCTGTAGGCTTGGGAGAAGGACCTGGCAACCCCCTCCCAAAAATCAATCTGCCATTGAAAACCCTATGAACAGCAGAGAAGCACTGACAATAGTGTTTCCCCTGTTGTACAGAGGGTCGCTGTGAGTTGGATACCGACTCGACAGCACCTAACAACAACAACAAACACAGAGTCATACTAATCTGTTTTCTTCTGCTGGGTATTGTGTCTACATCTCCATGTGGTTCCTTGGACCATGGCAGCCATTTTGGAAGAATGGGGTTTTAAGGAATATGCTGCGAGCACAAGATTTTTGGCTTCTTTTAAGTATAATGACAGTTAATACCTCTACCTACATATTTCTTCGCATCGTGGATATATGGAACTTTCAATGACAGTTAATACCTCTTCTTTTACTTAGGTCTTCACATTGTGGATATATTGAGCATTCATTGACAGTTAATACCTCTACCTATATACGTCTTTGCATTGTGGATATATCGAGCATTCATTGTTGACAACACATAATCTGCTTACCTAGAGTTTGGGGATGAGTTAGTTCTATTAATTATTCAGCATGGTGGGTAGTTCTGGAAACCTACTCCTTGGAACGATACCTCTTACCTTGAACAAGTTTCTATCATCAGCATGTTGGAGTGGAAAACAGAAAGTACATTTCATAAGTTTCTTCTGACTCTCTCTTGTCTCACACTCTTATCACTGTGAACCCTCCCTGGTGAACAGCTATTTGTTCATTTAACTGGGGTTAATACTTGTCACTCACACACAACCAGAGAAAAGAAAATTTATAATATACTGAGGTGCCATTTTTCCCTTACCAAGTCATCAGAGACAAAGGGTATCATGGGACACAGTGGGGCTAGGTATGGGAAGCCAAGAATTGTCCCAGTTTATGTGAGGGAGGCTGAACAGGTGGGATACGAAAGCTACAAAACTACAATTTCTCTTCCCCCAGCAATTCCTCTTCCAGAAATATTTCCTATAGGCAGGATCTGCTTATAGACTACAGTAGTACTTCTCATGCTGGCAAGGGAGTATTTATTGTTACTAGGGAAACTAATCCACCTAGAGAAAATTGGAGAAAATCTGGAAAAACCTCAATTCTTTGGGTGAAACAAGCTAAGATCAGGAAGTTTCTCCAGGCAAGCAAAAGACAGAGACTAGAAGTGGGGTCAAGGAAGGTTTTAATAGAAGTAAAAAGATAGAGAGATAAGGTGGGCACCTGAGAGGTGAGGGGACATGCTGTTATTGTTCCCCCTAGGGTCGATATGAGTCGGATACCGACTCGACAGCACCTAACAACAACAACAACAAGTGTAACAGAGGTCCACCTTATGTGATATGAGTCCTGGGCACAGAAGGCAAGCATGACCTTTCACAGGCAGGTAAAGAGGAAAGGCTCCAACAGTGGCCGCAACAATGGGCTTAAAGGTAAATAAGATCGTGTGCCTGGCATAGAACTGGGGAGCGTTTTGTTCTGTTGTAGATAGGGTCGCCCAACTTGAGGGTACTAAACAACAATAAGGAGGAAATAACTAACTTTATTTTAGTTTAACTTTGCCCTGGGACAAGGGTGTTTCATGTGGCCTTGGAAATGACAGTCCTTCTTCTCTGGGCTGAGTGGGAGTTTATTATTTGGTTTTACTTTGTAGTCAGCTAGGAGCTATACTCCCTGTGACCTCAGAGTCAGGATGAGCCCAGGATAGTAAGGAATGATAATGAATTGCATTTACTTTTACCTTATGGTCAGGAAGGAGCAACTTTTTCAAAGATAAACTTGTCAGTTTATCTTTTAGCTTAGGGTCAAGAAGAAACAGCATTTACTGTTTGTCAGTATACCTTTTCCTTTTGTGTCATTTCAAATTGCTCTCTTGGTTAGTGGTAAATGACCTGAGGATCATTACTCCCTACTGAAAGACCAGTGCTGGTTTATTTTTATTCTAGCAATGGGGCTTGAAAGCCAGTTACAAGCGGCTTGAGGGATTTTCCATTACAGCCCCTGAAATCTGCCTCCTTCCTCAATTTTCCTAACTCTCTGCCTGCCCCAACATTTTGATTTTGACATTACTTTTGCCTTGGGAAGTAACATATCTGGAGCTTGGAAATCGTGAAAGAAAATAGAAGCCTATTTGGTTCGTGATAACTGAGAAAGAAGAGTGTGATTGTCTTACAGTTCCATTTATTATTAGTATGACACACGTCATTAGGCAACTATGAACTCATTGATGATGCTTTGTTTCATTTCTATTCAGAGAAATATTCTTTGATTATTTTATTTTATTCATTTATTTTGTTTTATTTTATTATTATTTTTTGGACACAAGGTCTTGCTATGTAGCCGAGGGTGGACTTGAATTCTTGATTTTCCAGCCTCAGCCTCCAGAATGCTGGAATACTATGTGTGCGCCATTGCGCCTAGCTCGGTATTCAATTTTCAAAAAGTTTTTATTGGAGTAAGAACATTTATTTAACATGAGATCCACCCTTTTAAGAAATTCTGACTTGCACAATGCAGTCTTATAACTATATGTGCTGTGGTGGGAGCTGACCACTAGAACCCACTCACCTGGCATGACCAAAATGGCAACCCTACCCAACAACTCCCTGCTCACCCCTCATAGGCCAGACAACTTCCATTCTTCTCTGTGTTTAGATTCCAGTACTATAGGGGATGGGGATGTGGCTTGCCTAGCATGTGCCAGGCCCTGGGTTCAATCTCCAGCCCCCCAAACCAACCAACCAAACAAACAAAAGATTTCAGTCCTGTTTTGATGTTGTTGTTAGGTGCCATCCAGTTGGGTCCAACTCATAATGACCCAACGTACAACAGAATGAATCCCTCTCTGACACTATGTCACTGCTTCTCTACTATTCATAGGGTTTTAAATGGTGGATTCCCTTTTTGGGGAGTGGATTGCCAAGTCCTTCTCCCTTCAGTTCTGTAGAGGAGATTAGGTGACTCTTTATTTTAGTCTAGGAGCTCTGAAAACCTTCAAAGTAATTCCTACAATGGCTGCATAAAAGATAATAAGCATTGTGTGAGGTAATATGCCTCTGAACAAAGGCGACATGGCAATGGTGGAAACGGAACATGTGAGCAGTGAGCTGGCTCTTACTGGGGACATTTCCTCACTCTGGACAGCAAGAGGATTGATCTGCGCAGCCTTCTAGGGACAACAGAATTCCTTAGGCTCCGCTAGGGTGGACTGATGGAATCTAGATGCTGCCCAGAGCTGAAACCCTGGAAGTTTCTGCCTTCAGTGACAGGAGGGGCTGAGAAACACAGTCAATTACTGGCCAGGGAAATGGCTGTGGTGTCTTGGGTCTCAGCCAGGACATGGGAAAAGCAGAGGAACTACCCCCAAGAATCCCTAACCAGAGGCCTGTCCTCACGTGGTTTACAGTTTGAACTCACAGTATTTGAGTATACAAGAAATGAACACAAATCAACTGAGATTAGGCTCAGATTATGTACCAAAGCCGTGGTAGGATAAAATCAAAAACTTCTCTCACAAGATCAACATCAGCCCAAGACTAGTCTCACAAATGGAGAAGAATAAGAGATAAAAAAAAAATTAAATGAGGAAATAAATCACTGTGAACATGTACTAGAAAACAAACAAACCCCAGACCCTCAAGATAATAATTATAAGCAAGATATTAAACAAATATACTTACAATGCTTGTAAGATCAGCAAGAAAAAATGAAACACATAACAATAACATGCTCTATAGAAAACTGGGCAGATTTAAAATGAACCAATAGGAAATATAATCAGTAAAAGTCCCAAACTAACTAGATGTATGAATGATGATTTATTTATAGAATGGCATACTCCATAGCAAAAAAATTAAAATAAATGGGCATAACTTATACAGACAAGATGAGGGGAAAATGTTCAGTGGAAGACACCAAATGAAAAAAATTCATAGTGTATATGATTACATATAATATACATTTAAAAAACACATAAAAGTTACTGCTTTGTGTACTTTGAGTGAATTATAAGTATGTGAGCTATTCCTCAAGTTACCAAAAATTGCATTTTAATACCAGTGATAATTAGAAATTATAATTCATTACAAGATAATATTTTCAATAATAAAATATACCTGATTTTAGTAAAAGTCTTTGAGAACTAAAGTCAAAATATGGGGAGTGAGACTATCAGACATTAAGCCCGACTGTAACAATGGGCCAATACAATAGGACATTTGTGCAGCATTGAAATTATGACTGAGGGAACAAAATCCAAAGCCCCAAAGAGACCTTCATGTGCATAAAAACTTGATCTATGCTAATAATGGGGGAGGTTGTGCATATGTGGGCAGGGAGTGAATGGGAAACCTCTGCACTTTCTAATCAATTTTGCTGTGGACCTGAAACTGCTCTTAAAAAAAGTCTTTTAAAAAAAGCCCTTGATGTACACAGAGATGGCTTTACAGGTCAGTGGAGAAAGATTTTTTTCCCTGTGTTTGTTTGATGATGTAAAATTTGATGGTGCACATGTCAAAAATAAGAAGTTGGTTCTTTTAGTTTACCAATAAAAAGATGAGCTCCATATATAATAAAGACCTAAACACAGAAAAGAGTTTTAGAAAATAAAAGACATCATTCCTATGGTATGAAGCACAAAACAGAATATACTTACAATATAAGATCCAAAATATAAGCCAAAAGAAAAATTGATAAATTCAATTGTACTCTTGTTATTGATATAACTTCACAGTAAATAGAGAAAAGATTGAGGTTGTCTATGATTTTGCTTTACTTGGTTCTACAATCAACACCCATGGAAGCAGTAGTCAAGAAACCAAAAGATGCATTGCTTTGGGAAAAGCTGTGGCAAAAGATCTCTTTAAAGTATTGAAAAGTAAAGATGCCACATTGAAGATGAAGGTGTGCCTGACTCATGCCATGGTATTTTCAGTTGCATCATATGGTTGTGAAACCTGGACATTGAACAAGGGAGACCAGAGAAGAACTGATGCTTTTGAATATGGTGCTGGAGAAGTCTAGTGAATATACCATGGACTGCCAAAAGAACCAACAGACCTGTCCTAGAAGAAGTGCAACCAGAGTGCTCCTTGGAAGCAAGAATAGCCAGACTGCATCTTATGTATTTTGGACATGTAATCAGGAGGGACCAATCCCTGGAGAAAGACATGAGGTTTAGGAGAGTGGCAGATCAACAACAACAACAAAAAGGAAATCCCTCCGCTAGATGGGTTGATACAGTGTCTACAACAATGGGCTTAAACATAAAAAAGATTGTGTGTCTGGCAGAGAATGAGGGATGTTTTGATCTGGTGTACATAGGGTCGTTATGAGTCGGGTTCAACTCGACAGCACCTAAAAACAACAACATTGTTGTTAGGTAATGTCAAGATGGGTCTGACTCATAGCAACCCTCATAGGGTTTTCAGTGGCTTATTTTTTGGGATTGCTTTGGGAGTGGATTGACGCATCCTTCTCTCATTATTATTGTTATTGTTAGGTGCTATCGAGCTGGTGTGTGACTCCTAGCGATGCTACATACATTCTTGCCCTGCTTCTCTGCTATTCATAGGATTTTCAATGGCTAATTGGTTTTTTGGAGTGGTTTGCCAGATCCTTCTCCCAAGCCTACAGTACCTGGTGTTCCCAGGCGGTCTCCCATCCAAGTACTAACCAGGCCTGACCCTGCTTAGCTTCGGATATCTGATAGGATTGGACACCACAGTACAACCGCATGCCCCATTATTATCACCTGTTATATGCAAATTAAAATCTCTTATACATAAAAAATTCCCCCAGGTATCTCTCAGCTTGTCATGCAGTAGGGCTTGCATGTTGCTGTGATACTGAAAGCTATGCCACCGGAATTTGAGATAACCAGCAGGGACACCCATGATGCACAGGTTTTAGCTGAACTTCCAGACTAAGATAAACTTGGAAGAAGGACCTGGCAGCCCACTCTTAAAACAATTATCCATTAAAAACGCTATGAATAGCAGAGAAGCACTGTCAAATATGGTGCTGGAAAATGAGCCCCTCAGGCTGGAAATCATTTAAGAGAAAACTGGAGAAGAGTTTCCTCCTCAAAGTACAGTTGACCTTAATGACAGGAATGGAGTAGAGTCCCTGAGACCTACTTCTACTGATGTGGCATAATTTAAAATGAGAAGAAACACAGTGGCTGCAACAATAGCCTCAAACATAAAAAAAGATCATGTGTATGGCACAGTGTCAGACAGTGTTTTGTCTGTTATACACAGAGTCAGTAGGAGTTGGACTTGACCTCCATGGCACCTTACAATACATCAAAGTATATTTTAATCCAAATGGAAAGACAAGACACAGATTAGGGGTGATAAATGTAATGTATACAAACTATAAACTATTCATATCTCATCTATATAAATTAAAATACATTTACATAATTATTAACAGATACAAAAAGAAAATTCATATTTGAAGAAATATGAAAAATGCCCAGTATTCTTAGTCAAGAAAATCCAAATTAAATCAGTTTATCTTCAATAGTTTATACGATCACATTGTCAGTACTAACTGCTATAGAGCAAACTGAGCCAAAATAACCTTTAAAAACTTACTTGGAAGTGTAACTTGATAGAACAATTTGAAAATATTTAATAGGATGTAAAACCTTGAAGTTCCACTTCTACATACAGTTAGCTTAGAGAAAGCCTTGCACACAACTCCATGAAAACAGCAAATGAATTCTCATGGGAGTAATATTTGCAGTAATAAAAAACTGGAAGTAATATGAATTTTCACAAAAGAATATATAAATAACCTGGAATATAGTCATGTGAATGGAATATCATAAAACAGAATAAGGGAATGAGCTACAGCAACTGCATGCACTGATATGAATAATTCTTGAAATGCACTAGTTTTTGAATGAAAAAGTTAAGTTTGTGAAAGGATATGTATTACGACAGTATTTAAATTTTGGAAATATGCGAAACATGCCCATGTACACACGTACATGCAGAGGCAGTGCTAAGTATAAACTCCAGTTATAGGGGTTAGTTAAATACATCTGGCTCCCAACATGATTCAAATTTCAATCACTAACTGAAAGGCAAGTTGTTGCTGTTGTTAGGTACCATCGAGTTGGGTCCAACTCATAGCAACTCTATGTAGAATAGATGAAACACTCCTTGACACTGTGCCATGCCTGGCACTATGTTAGTGCTTTTCTGCTACTCATAGGGTTTTCAGTGGCTGATTGTTTCAGGAGTGGGCTGCCGGGTCTTTCTCCCTAGTTTATCTTAGTCTGGAAGCTCAGCTGGAATCTGTGCATCATGGGTGTCCCTGATGGTATCTGAAATTCCAGTAGCATAGCTTTCAGCATCCCAGCAACACACAAGCCTCCACAGCATGACAAGCTGACAGATACATGGGGGAAATAAATATTAGCTTTACTAATTTTTCCTCTTTTATAAGTTCGTCAGCAGTAAGAACTTTTAATGCTTTGACAAAAAATTTTAAAGATGATGGAATCATTCTAACTTTTGCCTTCAATTATTAATAGTGCCTTGAATGGTCTCAGCTTGCATGTCCATTTTTCTTTCCCATTACTGTATAAAGAGGTAGGTGTGTGTGTGTGTGTGTGTGTGTGTGTGTGTGTGTGTGTGTATTAAGGCAGTATATATGTAAACTGTCTATACATATATATTTATATACATATAGGTGTATATACATATATGATAAATAGAATAAAAATATAAAGATATGCAAGTGAATAATAAATGACACATTTAGCATACAATAATAGTCCTTTTGAAATATACAGGAGAGAAACTATGATTAAAGAGAGATACATACAGGGCTTCAACTGTTTTTTTCAAGTTTTCAGTGTTTGTTCTGGTCGTGGAGGCTCTTTGAAAATTATTTCATGACTTTCTGCCTTTTTTTAAGTCTGAACTATTTTATTTAGAAGAAAAAGAAATAATAACCATGTCAGAAAAGAAATAATGCTTTTCTAGAAAATGAAAGCCATAATAGGAACCCTGGAAAACATAACTAGCCCCTTGTCATAGATTGGCTGTCAATCTTACAAATATGGTGCCAGATCTTTAAGGAAAAAAATATGAGCTTCTAGACAGCTCACTGTTTCTTTGATTAAAAGTTGCTAATAGAGAGGAAATAAAACTGCCCATGCTCACCTAACCCCTTCTATTCAACTTATGGGTTCTTATGATTTCCAGAACGAACTCTGCTTGAATTCAGAAGCCTTCTCAAAGCACATCAGACTTGATAGTCTCTAAGATGTCTGCCATGAAGGAACACGCAGAGGGGCAGCAGACAGATTTTAGCACCCAGTTGCTGGTTCACAAGAAAGTTATAAAAGAATCTCAGACGTGAGAAACAAAATGTGCCTTTCTAGTTTTAAAACTCCTTACTTTATGCACTACCAGTACAAGTTCCCATTTTTCTAAGGAACATTTTAACCTGGGTTTTCCTAGCGTGCTAGTTAGCTTTTGCATTGCTGTGGCAAAATATGTGGAGAAACAATGTACAGAGGAAGGATAGATTTATTTGGCTCATGGTTTAAAGGATCTCAGTCAGTAATGGTGAAGAGGCAGGGCAGCTTGTGACAGGGCTTGTGGCAGAGGACTTCACATCATGGCATTGAAAGCAGAGAAAGCTTACAGGAACGGAGGGTCCAGGTAAAATCTCCAAAGGCCCCCTCCTCATGATCCCCTTGGGACAGTTAGGCTCCACTGTCCCAAGTTCCACAGCCTCCCACTGCAGTGCCACCGCCTGTTCAAACATATGACCTTTGGGAAACATTTGAGAGTCAAATCATAACACTTTGGGATCTGGTAGGACAGATTGTTGGACTTGATGATCCTTTCCTGTGGGTGCTGTTACAAATTGCCATAAACTTAGCAATTTAAAAACAGCAACAAAATTTATCATCTGTTCTGTAGACCAGAAGTCTGACCTGAGTCTCAAAATCTAGATGTGGACAGGGCTGCATTCCCGTAGGGGTCCCAGGAGAGAACCCCTTTCCTTGCCTTTTTAGCATCTGGAAGCCACCTGTATTCATGGCTCATGGCCCTCTCACTTCATCTTCAAAGAGGGCAGAGCAGGTCGAGTGCTCTTATCACTTCCCTCTGACCCTTCCTCTACTTCTAAGGATTCATGTGATTAGATTGGACATACACTGCTAATTCAAGATAGTCTCCCCATTTAAAGACACACCCTGCTAATTCAAGATAGTCTCCTCATTTAAAGATCCTTAATTTAATCACAGAGGAGAAAGGTGTGGCAATCCTCTCCTAAGCAATCCCGAAACAATCAGTCACTGAAAACCCTATGAGGGTCGCTATGAGTTGGACCTGACTCAATGGCACCTAACATCAACAAACAACAATTGAATCACATCTGCTAAATCTCTTTTGCATAACATATTCCTAGGTTATGAAGAGGGGATGTGGACATCTTTGGGTGGGAGACATCATTCTGCCTACCACAGGCATCTGTGCAGGTCAGTGGCTGTATAAGAATTCAAAATCCTAGCACAAGATCCATTTTATTCTATTATGCATCCATGCAGCATGGAATTCAAGTAAACTCAGGGTTGGAAATCAGTCTCCCAAACTTTCTTTGTAGTTTCGAGCGATGGTACAAAGCAAATTAGGATCTTGCCTTAAAACAAACTGCATAGAACACCACAATCACAATCACAATCACAAACAGCCACATTCCTGCCACCAAAATAGTCAGTGCTACAGCACAAACCTGGGCTGGGATTTAGTTCAGTTGGTAGAGTGCTGCACTGCAGTCTCTGAGGTCCCGAGTTCAATTCTCAGCCGCACAAAAATGGGAGAAGGGCCTGGCAATCCACTCCCAAGGCAATCCCGAAACAGTCAGCCATTGAAAACCCTATGAGGGTCGCTATGAGTCGGATACCGACTCAACGGCACCTAACAACAACAACAACAACAACAGCACAAACCTAGCCTGGTCTCCTCGTCTGTTCTCAGGGCACTTAGTCTATTGTAAGGGAACGGTGAACTTTCTGTGTCACCAAAGCCAGTCTCAAGCCCGAATTCCCAGAGATGTGGAGGGAGGTTTCATTTTCACATTTCAATATTATTTTCAGCCAGAAGTACACGTAAATCTACAGTTTCGGGACTTTAGATGCGATCTGATAGCGAAATGGTTTCCACATTGTCATTGTAAAAGATCACTTACCATGGAGAATGCTTACTTCCCACCTAAGCAGTGCAGTGCATTTATCTCAACTTTAAAGAATGTGATATTTCAACTGCGGTAGACATGGAGGCAACTGAAGACATCCCCCCAAGTCCAATGAACCAGCCCTATATTTTCTGAATTTACTCTGCTTTGCTGATAACACTTGGATGTCTTTTGAAATGTGTTTACTTAGTAAAAGAAAAGCACAATTTTCCATCAATAAAGTCCCAAGGAATAGAGACTAAAAAATGAAGTGCAGAGCGCGTGTGCTGCATGCTGTTGGTATCCTGAGGGCAGCCCCGCCCTTAGGCTTCCCCAAAGAAGTTTTTCTGTAAGAATTGCTCGCAGAAATGATCGTCTCCTTCTGTTTACATAAGGCAAATCAGAGGTTCAGATGAGTATTCATGAACGTGTAAACAAAGGATATAATGGCTTAAGAAATGTGTGTTGGAATGTTCTGTACACTCCTATGAGGCTGGGGATCCAGTGCTCAATGAAGCTTAGCCTTCACTTGAGTGTACCAATTACCGTGAACATCCTCCTAGAAAATTAAGCGAATTTGTTTGAATTGCCCACTTTTGTGAAAGAGCAGAGTATGACTGAAAGATTTCTCCCATCAATTCCTTTTCTTTTTCCTCTGAGTATGTTAAAATGAACAGACAAAAAATAAATATCATTATAATGAGCCTCTTGGTATCAAATCTGTGAGCCTAAAGCAGGCCTTTTTGTTCTTTAGGATATAAAAGTTACTATTAAACTTACTGGCATACAGTTTAGGCTATTTCCCAGAGACTTTTTTGTTTGTTTTGTTTCCTTTCATGGTTTCTATTTGGCTATATCAACAATCCTGCTTTCTGATAACATTGCTGTCTCTGCCTGGGCCCAACCCAGGCAGAGGTTTTCATAAACCTCTGTGCCCAGAAAGCAGGATTTAGATACAATGGACATTGGAGATTTGTTAGAAATGAGTTCATCGTTTTTTGTGCTCTGTATTTTGTTCATTTTTTATCTCCCAAGATCACTGATATGTGTAGGATTTTAAAAAGTGATACAGACTTCCAATCAGTGCTGCCTGGAAGGGTCATACACTTTCCTGAGGACCTATTGAAAGCAAAGGTTTCCCAGGGACTACAAACACCAGGAAAAGAAGGCCTAAAGGATTGTACTAAAACGCAGACCCTCAAGCTTAACCATTTTAGAGAACATAGGCAATTGAATCAAAACGATGGTCTCTCTTCAGTAACTAGGCAATAATACTTCTAAATGACGCTGGACAACTGGAGCAGCAAAACACTCCACTCGTTGGAAGAGGAGGACCCTCAGGAGCTATTGGCTCTTTCAGGTCAATTTATGATGAAGTCCTCCATGGATCACATATGCCTAAAAGAAGACTACGCTTTCTGAGGAAGACATTCGTATGATACTGTCTGACCTTTAGCCCTAATTTTCTAGTTTATGACATCTGCACATTCTTATTGGTGCCATTTAGCTATTCAAATACCTGGCAGCATATTCCCCTTCCTTGATGGGGTCCAGCGTTAGTGATCAGGCTGTGCACAGGGCTTTGCGAAGAGAGAACAGTGGTGCTCATTTGTACTTTATAGATATCACTATTACATGACATAAGGGAGCTTGTGAATCCTGCACAGCAGCCCTTCTTTCTGTTGCCATGGCCCAAATGCTTGTGTCCTCCCAATTCATATGTGGGAACTTTAATCCCCAGTGTGATGGGATTTGGAAGGAGGGCATTTGGCAGGTAATTAGGTCAGGAGGGTGGGGCCCTCAAAAGGGGAATTAGTGCCCTTATAAAAAGAGGACCCAAGAGAGCGCTCATTCTTTGTGCCATGTGGAGACTCAAGAAGTAGGCAGCGTATAACCCAGAAGAGAGCGCTCACCAGAACTGTCCATGCTGCTACCCTAATCTCTGACTTCCAGTCTCCAGAGTTATGACATATAAATTTCTGCTATATATAAGTTACCTACCTGCAGCTGTAGCCCTGTGGCATCTGATCCCATCAGATCTCGAAGCTAAGCAGGGTGGGGCCTGGTTAGTACTTGGATGGGAGACCGCCTGGGAACACCAGGTGCTGTAGGCTTGGGAGAAGGACCTGGCAGCCCATTCCCAAAAATCAGTCTGCCATTGAAAACCCTATGAACAGCAGAGAAGCACTGACAATAGTGTTTCACCTATTGTATGCAGGGTCGCTATGATTCAGATACTGACTCGGTGGTAACAACAACAACAACAACAACAACAACAACAACAACATAAGTTACCCAGTCTTTAGTAGTTTGCTGTAGTGGCCCCAAATGACAGACACAAGAAGTTACCAAGAAATATGGGGTTGTTAATATGGGGATAGTACATGAAGAAGAACAAAACTCTATCCATTTAGGACAATTTTTCCTCAGGATGAGCAAGGATTCAGCAGGTGGATTTATTTTGCAATTCACATTACTTGCTTCATCATCTATCTGCATTAGCTAAGTGGGGATAAGTGTTTAATTAAAAGGTCTTTCTTGGTACAGCCTGACAGGTACTTTCTTCCCATCTGAAACTTTGAGAAAAACTTGCATTCTATTTAAAAAATCCAATGAAGCTATAACTAATAATGAAGCTAAAAGGTTAGAACATAAAACATTTCTGTGATAAAAGGTGAAGCATTTTAAATATTAAGAAGCAGAGACTAAGAAAGAAGTTCTATTTGTTTATAATATTTTTTCTTTTTTTTCTTGTGATCCTTGGGGGTTGAACCCATCAAGCGCTCTACCGCTACGCTGTACCCCTAGCCACTTTCATATTTTTTCTTTTGAGTCAGGGTCTTGCTAAGTCATGCAGGCCACCTCTGGCCTCAAACTTGAGATCTTCCTGCCTCCTTCTCACCTCCCCACTCCTTGGGATTATAAGTATGAACCACTATGCTGGCTATTTATAACATTTTATAGATATTCCACTAGGTTATTGGTTGCTGTACTAGGGCTTGCTTGAAGAGGTTCCACATGAAAGGTATAGAAAAAGTAACCAATGTAGAAAACTTAGGGACCTGCACTTATAGGCAAAAGAATGAAGTTTCTCATATTTTCTAAAATGTGCTGGAAACTTTGCACAATGCCTGCTAGAGCCAACATGAGGTATTCCTAGCTGGGTTCACATAATTGAACTTTTCTTGTTAATGCTTATAAGATTCAGAGGCTATTTTAACTCCATCATGTGTATGAAAAATTTCTATAGTGACAATTCAAACTTAAAACTATATAATTAATGTAAAACAATCAATTGGGAAAAACATTCTAAAAATATAAGACATAATCACATTCTAGAAATTATGTTCTGTTGTTGTTAGGTGTCGTCCAATCATGTCCAACTCATAGTGACCCTTACAGGGTTTTCAATGGCTGATTGTTTTGGGATTGCCATGGGAGAGGGTTGCCATGTCCTTCCCCCATTTTTGTGGTGCTGGGAATTGAACTTGGGACCTTAGGGACTGCAGAGTGGTGTTCTACCAACTGAGCTAAATCCCAGCCCAGAAATTATGTTTTAGGGTGGGTATAATGCGTGAAGATTTTGGAATATTGAAATATATGCTTCATCATCATTTAAAACATGTTTATATTAAATTGGCATTACACAAACTACATGCAGAGAGACCTTGTATACTTAATAGGAGTAAGAAAATACAGTTTATAGGTTATACTAACATTTCGTTTGCTTTATTTCTAATTTACAATGATTTCAAAATTTGATGCCACCTCTAACTGAATGAATTTTTGTAAGTTACTATATAACCTTTCTCAAATCAACTAATAAATCACTTAGATTTGTAGGATAATTGTGTTACTTTCATTCAAGAAATATGCAGGTAATCATCGTGATTGAGCACAATATTTATTCTGTGCCCTGACCTAGGCACTGAGGATATAGAGATAAAATAAGTAGTAGTTTTTTTTTTCTGCCAAGATACTAAATGTCTACTTATCTAATTAGTGAAACCTTTAAGAATAAAGTCCCTTTATGAAGAAACTAATCAAATAAGGGGGAATATCATTATCTTATTCCATTTGGTACCTGGAATAGCTATAATGAAAAGTCACAGACGGGGTCCTTTATAAAGAAAATAAATTTATTTCTTACAGTTATGGAAGATGGGAAGGCCATGGTGAAGGGGCCTACATCTGGTGAGGGCATCCTTGCTGAGTTATTCCATGGTGGAAAAGGCAAGAGAATGAGAAAGAACACGAGGGGGCCAAACTTACTTTTACCGCAAACCTGCTCTCTTGATAACTTACCCACTCCCCAGATAACAGCACTAACCCATTCATGAGAGCACTGCCCTCATACCCTCATGACCTCACGGCCTCTTAACCTTGTTATGGGGAGATTGAGTTCACAGTTGCAAAAACGAAAGGAAAATAATGATGAAAGCAATATGCAAAGAGATTTTCAAAATGGAGTCCAAAGGCCATCAGGAAATGGACTAACATGCAACTCCAGCTGTGGCCTAGGACATGAACTTGGTCACCTCCACCCTTGGACTGCAGGTATCTGGAGTAACCTAAATGATAGGACAATCTCATTGAACCCAGAGGCTCAAGAGGCATATCCAAAAGCTATTGGAGTCTTGTTTTACGGGTATTTCCATTTGCAGTTCTCCTCTATATCTTCCATGGGCCACACAGCCTCTGTTCCTTCCCGGCATATGTTATTGTCAGGTGCCTTCCAGTCAGGTCTGACTTCTAGCAACCCTATGTATAACAGAATGAAAGACTCCTCCACACTATGCCATGTCTGGCACTATGTCAGTGCTTCTCTGCTATTCACAGGATTTTCAATGGCTGGCTGTTTCAGGAGTGGGCTGCCAGATCCTTCTCCCATTACTGTGATGCTGAAGATGGAACCCAGGGCCTCAGAGTGTGCAAAGCAGCACTCTACCACCTGAGCTAAACCCCAGCCCTCCCAACCTATAAGCTCCTCCTCTCCCTGCTTCCCTCAGCACACTGATTCATAGCTATCCCAACCCACATCTCCCACAGGCAATTCCTAAGACCACAGATCAAATACTTTCTCTTCTCCAGGTTCTGAGTTTGAATTAATTAATACAACCCATGAAATATTTAGGGGGCAGGCCACCCTGAAACTATAGCAAATACATAAAAATAATAAATTATGAAGTTTGTGTGAAGGAGCAAGGCTTCCCATATCAAACATTTTTTTTAAAAATCAGATTTCTTTTTTTTTTTTTTCTCTATCTTTTTTTTCTTTTTTTGAAGTACTGAGGGTTGAACCCAGGGTCTTGCACTTGCATGCTTTGCAAGTGCTGGACCACTGAGCTGCACCCTCAGCCCATTTTTTTTTCTTTTTTGAGACAGGGTCTTGCTAAGTTACACAGACTGCCTCTGGTCTCGAACTTGCGATCCTTCTGCCTCAGCCTCCCAAGTTGCTAGGATTACAGGCGTGTGCCACCACGCCCGGCTTTTAAACACCAGATTTCTATGTGCACTTATCCAACGGGATTGACAATAGGAACAATGCTGGGGAAAGGCGGAATGTCTTTTCCCTCAAGCTCAACTCTGCATGACCTCTCTCATTCCCAGCCTCAGCTCCTCCTCTGACTCTGGCTTCTCAACCCTCCCCATGAGTGGAGTCAGCGAGGTGGTGGGCTCACTAGGCACTCTTTGTGTTTACATTCAGGGAGAACAGCTTTCAGGCAATATTCTAGTGAAACATTTTCCCCTCTGATGTCAGAGTGAGAAACATTTGATGTTAGAGGAATTTTAGGTACGAGCAAGCAGGGGAGAGGTGTTGGGGCGTGGGGAAGCACCGCATGAGCACATTTAACCTACAGGAGAGTCTGGACCTCAGCCCTTCAGGCAACTGGGCTAAGAAATGGTTGGCAGAGCCGTGCATTTCACACTGAGCTTCTCTGCCTAGGGCCCTTTACCCTGTGGCAAAGACACACACTCCGAGGCTCCTGGAGAACTAACTCTT
>VMDO01022928.1:0-32615 GCA_007922755.1 Pedetes capensis
CTTCTGCCTCAGAGATCCTTTGCTCTGATTCATCCAGTCTTGAAGAGAAGGATTCTTTAGCTGTGTTCAATTCTGATAATTTGGATTGAGTATCAAGCAAAGTGGCTTGATTTTTCTTAATCATTTCTAACTGGGATGACAGAGCAGCTTCCAAATTAGAAACCTTTCTTTCAATTATCTCCAGTGTATTTTTAGTATTATCTTTATTTCTCTTAGCATGTTTATAACCATGACCCTGAACTCCGACTCAGAGATCTCTAGTAATTGTGAGTCGTTTGTGTTTGTATGATCTGTGAAGCCTTCAGCTCCATCCTGCCCCCTTGTGGTTTTAGTGATTTTATTTGATTTTCCCATAAAGGGGTCCGGAAAACAGAATCTACCAGTCCGACTCCAGGGGGGTAAGGGTTAGGGAGGCGATAGATTCCGTTTCTCTTCTGTGGGGTGAGAAAAAGGAGGGGATCTGATGATAAAAGTCGTGGAAAGAGGAGGTAGAGGACAGAGGTTAATAGAAATTATTGTCAAAGTTAATATTAAGGTTGAGATTTAAGGGATAAATTATTAGAACAATGACACATACATAGCTTAAGAAATAGAGGAGGAGGGTAGAAAAAGGGAAGGGAGTAAAAGAAGAAAGGAGGAAAAATAGGGAAGAAAAAGAGAAAAATAAAAAGGAAAAAAAGAAAGAAAGGAAAGAAAGGGGAAAAAAGAGGCAAATCTCACATGTGCTCTCTCCCAAACACTAATAAAAACACTTGTAGTTGGGTGCGGTGGTGCACACCTGCAATCCCAGCGGCTTGGGGGTCAGAGGTAGGAGGGACGCAAGCCCGATTTCTGTGCAACCCAATTAGACCCTGTCTCAAAAAGAAAAAAAAAAAAATGGGGTCCTGGGATGCAGCGTGGCAGTCCAGCCCCTACCAGACAAGCAGGCACAGAGCCCTGAATTCAAACCCCCATAGAAGGAAAGAAAAGAAGAAAAAAAAATTATAGTACTAATAAAATTAAGATAAAAGTTTTTAAAAAGTAAAATACAAAGAAAAGTGAAAAAATAGAATAAAATATAAAATTCCAGACCTCACACATAGACTCTCCCCCATTAACAACTCTTGCAGTCAGGTGCAGTGAAGGACGCCTGGAATCCCTGTGACTTGCAGGATGGGGGCAGGAGGGTCTCAAGCCCAAAATCTGTGCAGCCCAACAAGAGCCTATCTCAAAAAGCAAAAAATGTATGGGCTGGGGCCACAGAGTGTCAGTCCCGCTTCCACAAAGGAAGCAGGCTCAAGACCCTGTTAACAGTAAAAACATATTATCTTGAGGATGGAGTCTGAACTAATTATTACACCCAGTTGACCAAGTGGATTCGATAATGCAGGGTGCAATGTTCCCAATAGAGATCAGGGTGGCAGTATTTCCACACAATCCGCAGTAACCATTGGTCTTATTGGGTCCATATAGCCAAACTCTTCATAACAATCTGGATTTAATTGGGGCCCCAAGTGCCCAAAGAGACTGTTCCACGAAACACTCGGCGACTACTGTACTGCTCGAGAGGCAGTGGAACCTGTGGGGTCTTCCCTGAAGTTCTCCCTGTCCCACGTAGATCGGGCGCCAATTCCCCAAATCAGAGATTTCGTCCCCACAGCCTTGTCATGTGCTGTGGTCGTGCTCGGAACTTCTCCGCCAGTGGTG
Source organism: Pedetes capensis (assembly GCA_007922755.1). Taxonomy (NCBI): domain Eukaryota; kingdom Metazoa; phylum Chordata; class Mammalia; order Rodentia; family Pedetidae; genus Pedetes; species Pedetes capensis. Next base: position 1,687 of record VMDO01022928.1, read on the forward strand.
AGCTGCGCCGCCAGTTTCTGCTGAAAAGGAGCTTCCCAGCTGCGCGCAACTTAGCCGCCTCCACAAGCCCCAGACCTCTCTGCAGCACAGTGGGGTGATTTGGGCTCACCTCTGATGTGTCTGGGATCCAGGTATATGTGTGCCCAAATTTCTGTGGAGTTCGCGACCGTAGGCCTGACCCGCCACAACAGAAGGGAGGGAGCCGTGTCTGAGGTCTAGATGCGGATCGCTGGCACCGGCTTCCCCTGTTCGCTCTGCGGCCGCTATGGAGGGCGTTTGTGCGCCCCCTCACAGTGACTCACCTAGGAACTGTAGTCTGTGTCCCGCAGGCATGGTGAGAGTGTGCTGCCAAGGTTGCACTCCGTGTTGGGTCTGGGCCCATGGGTGCGTGTGCGCGAAATCCCCTCCAAGTCTCTGGGATTCTATCCGATCCCTGTGTGATGGCGAAATGGCGGCGGTCCCACTGCTGGCCACTGTGTAGCTCCTCTGAAGCCTAATCCTTGATTTCAGTGTACGCCTAGTTTCATTCTCTATCTCTCAAACTAAATTATCTCTGTTTCTATTTATTCAATTTGATTTTTAAACCCCTAATCGAGGCTTCTTATTGCTCCGGAACAGAAGGTGTGTGTTATCTGTCCGCCATCTTGACTCCGCCCTCCGCCATCTTCGAAATCAGAAAATTTTTGATTTCAGTCAATCACTTACTAGTCAATAGTATTCTACCTCAAATAAATGAACAAAAGCTTTCTGTGAATAACTTTACAAAACATATTGTCTTAGAAGAACTACAGTTATAGATTTCATAAATTGTTTAGCTTTGGGGAATGGCCTTTTCCTTATAACATGTAAGCATAGTGTATAAATTTCATGTATTTTATTTTTATAGCACTGTCTAAGGATGCATTACATTAGAAGATATAGAATTGTTTGTACTTGTGCAAATTAGAAAGCATTTCCAAATATACCTCAGTAAAATGGAAGTAAATTAATTGATGCCACAATCACTAGACAGAATATTATGCAGACACTACTAGGAAGGCTATGTAATAAGCTGAAAACATAGTTATAATTTAGCATTAAATTGAATGGCAAATAAATATTACATGTTTATTATTAATTCATAATATATAATAATATATCACTCTGAAAAAAATATTAGTAAAGGGTATGCCAAATTTATAAATCTCTTCTGTTTCAATATTGAAATCATAATTTTCCTCTTTCTTCCAAGCTTTTTATAGCTGTCTTTTCTTCTTGAATAAAAGTTTACAAATAAGCTCTTTCTATAAGCTCAACATTGTGCAAGGGCTGTACCTCAGTCATAAATAAGATAAATATAGTGGAACTTGTCAATCTTCTCTTATGGAAAAGTTAACATATTTTCAGATGTAAAGGAGACAGATGCACGTTAGTCAGAAGTATGATTTTATTGTCTATTTTTAAAACTTAAATGCTGTGGTTAGACATCAAGCTGACAAGGAGTGAAGTGTGCTAGGTTTTTCTTTTGTCAATTTGTTTACCTTGGGATCAATGGTTCCCAGAGCCCCCCTTATCTGTATGATTTCAGCATAAAGGTGGCTAACAAGTGAAGTTGCCTGAGATTTAAGAAGTGGCAATGTGAGCTGGGCACTATGGATCACACCTGCAATCTAAGCGATTCAGGAGGCTGAGGCAGGAAGATCACAAATTTGAGACCAGAGGTTGCCTGTGTAACTTAACAAGACCAAGTCTTAATATAAAAAAATAAAAAGGGGCTGGAGGTACAGCTCAGTGGTAGAGCACTTGCTTACCATGTAGGTCCAACCCCTAGTACTAAGAAAGAGGAGGGGGAGGAAAAGTTGAAGAGGAGAAGGAGGAGAAAAGGCATTGAAAGACTAGCCATTACACTTTGACATCAACACTGGTTGGAGGTAGAGAAGAAAGGAACTGATGGGTAACCGCTTCCCTAATCAGAGTTCAACTGTAATTATATTTACAGATTTAGGATAAAAATCAGCTTCGATTACCATCTATTCCAAGTTAGATTATATGTCATTATTTAACTGATAGCCTTTTCTAGGTTAGGTCCCTTTTTATTCAGTCTCCAAAAGAAATTTTCCACTTTTCAGACCTCTATAACCAAAGGTTCACATAGTTCAGGTTTTCTTTATGGCACTGTTCACTTCTGGTACCAATAACTATTTTAAGCCCAATATATAGAACTTTACTATGGTATAATGAATTTATTATAGGCATTAGATCTTCTATGATTTGTGGCAGTAGGGTTCCAAAGGTGGAAGCAAGTTAGAGAATCAGAGAAATGTCACTAACCAGTCCTAGTGCAGGGGAATCAGTCAGACTTTGCTGGGAGTTCTAGAAGCTTAGGTGCTGTTGAGTGGGATCCGACTCATAGTGACCATCATAGGATTTTCACTAGCTGATTGTTTCAAGATTGCTTCAGGAGTAGATTGCCACCTCCTTCTCCTGTTTTGTGGTGCTGGGGATCGAACCTACAACCTCAGAGAGTGCAGAGCAAGCACTCTACCAATTGAGTTAAATCCCAGCTCCATTTAGAAGCTAGGCATATCTAACTATTGGACCACAAAGGAGGCTGATGTGGAAATCTATGGAGGGACATTGTTTCTCTATGACTACTACTGTCATGAATTCATATCTAAGTAGTGATGATAGGCTTAGGGTCACTGTTGGGTATCATAGTCAATAGCTGGAAAGGAAAGCTGAGTAGGAAAGAAGGCAGTCACACTTAACTTCTAAATTTTATGATTCAATCATCAAGGAAGTGGCTTGGAATGGGCATTTTACATTGCTCTAGATGGTTATTATTAATGGACCAATCATCATTAGAAAGCTAATTGTTGCAAGAGACATAGTCATATTGAAAACTTAAACGAAATAGCTAATTCTCTTCATTCAAAAGAAAATAGAACAAAGGTCAAATCTCACTTGAATTTGTAAATAAAAATTATAGATATGTACATTAAGATGAGGAAAAATGCACAAAACAGGCTGCTAAATAGAGATTTAATTTGATATAACTTGAGCTATCCTTCAACTAACTTGGTGTTATTTTCTGAGGGTGGAGAAGTATTTGAGTATAATATATTAATGTTGACAAAGAAATTCTAATAGAAAGGAAAAGAAACAAATGTGCTGTTGTTGTTAGGTGCCATTAAATCAGTGTCCAACCCATAGTGACCGTACATACAACAGGCAAAACAGTATTGTTAGTGCTTCCCTGCTATTTATAGGGTTTTCAATGGCTGATTGTTTTTTGGGAGTGGATTAAGAGGTCCTTCCCTCAAGTCTATAGCACCTGGTGTTCCCAGGCAGTCTCCCATCCAAGTATTAACCAGGTTTGACCCTGCTTGGCTTCCAAGATCTGATGGTATCAGAAGCCACAGTGGTATGGCTGCAGGCCAAAACAAATGTAGGAACAAATAAATACAGTAGCCATACTACAAAGAAGAAAAGAAAGTCAGAAAGTGACTATAAACTGGGCACAATGGTGCATTCCTGTAACCCAGTGAATTGGGAGGCAGAGGCAGCAGGATTGCAAGTTCAAGACCAGAGGCAGTCTGCATAATTTACTGAGACCTTGTCTCGAAAATTATAATTAAAAAAAAATAGTCTGAGGGTGCAGCTCAGTGGTCCAGCACATGCAAAGCATGCAAGCACAAGGCCCTGGGCTCAACCCCCAGTACTGAAAAAAAAAAAAAATAAAGTGGCATATGTAGTGAAAGTGTAGCGCCTGATGAAACATCTGTTCTGAAAATCATGGAATGAGTCTTAGACTAGGACAGAGACAGATTGGTGGAGCAGTCTTCTTATATCCATTTTTTTAAAAAGGCATTTAGTTCTACTAGAAGTCAATATGATTTCTCAGCGTCAAAAATTGCTATGGCCTTAAAAGCAAAATCTTACTCTGGTTAAAGCATTTTTATGATACCTATATACAATTAAAATAGAAATTCTTTAATATGCCTCCCATGTTGTTTAAATTGTACGTGTCAGCTTGATGATAATCACATCTACGAATTACATTTGTGATAAACCTTTGTCTACAATCAGTTGACTTTAAGGAAATCGCCCTCAACTTTGTGAGTGGGGCCCTTCCAATCAGTTGAAGCCCCTAAGAGCAGAAACTGATGTTTCTCAAAGAGAGTGTTTTGCCTCAAGACTGCAACAGAAGCCTTGCCTTAATTCCCAGGATATCTACAAGCTCTATGGATTTGAAGTTGAAACTGTAATATTAGTTTTTACTTGAGTTAACAGCATGCTGATTTCCCCAGTAGATTTTGGACTTGCCAATCCCCATTTGTTGTTGTTAGGTGCCGTCGAGTTGGTATCCGACTCATAGCGACCCTCTGTACAACAGGAGAAACACGATTGTCAGTGCTTCTTTGCTGTTCACAGGGTTTTCAATGGCAGATTGATTTTTGGGAGGGGGTTGTCAGGTCCTTCTCCCAAGCCTGCAGCTTCTGGTGTTCCCAGGCGGTCTCCCATCCAGGTACTAACCAGGCCCCACCCTGCTTAGCTTCCGAGATCTGACGGGATCAGATGCCACAGGGCTACAGCTGCAGCCAATCCCCATAGTCATATGAAATAGTTCCTTAGATACACACACACACACACACACACACACACACACACACACACTGATTGATATATATTCCATTAAGTCTGTGCAATCCTCCATGAGTTGCTTGACCAATAAAGTGCAGTGAAAGTAATGTTTTGGGGACTTCTGAGGTTATTTCATAAGCTTTGCAGCCTCCACCTGGGTCTCTCGTAACACGCCCTTGGAGTACTTGCTTTTGGAAGCCAGAAGCCACCTCACATGGAATAGCATGTGCAGATTCTCAGCTCAATACTCCAGCTGCTCCTGCTGCAGCCAAGACCAATGACCATTTAGATGTACAGATGTGAGAGAGCAAGAGCAATAATCACCCTGTTGAACCCATAGTTCAAAGAGATATCAATAATAAAATGTTCCAAGTTAATAAAATTTGGGATGATTTACTATATAGTAATAGATATCCTGAGTGATTAGAGTGAAAGGAAATACTTCAAACAGTGTAATATTGAAGGGACAATTAATCAATCATTCTTTCTTCACAGATGAAATACTACATGTATATTATTATGGACTCAAAGGCTAGAGATTTAGGATTAAGTTATTTTTAATTTATTTTTAATTTGGCTTTTTGTAAGAAATAATATACAAACCTGAATACTACCCAAAGCACTTTTTTAGATCATGAATTTTTCTGCCAAAGGATATATAATCTTAAAGGATTACACAGAGAAGTGTTTGGTAAAATCTGAATACAAGTAAAACATGTATAGGCCAAGGGACTTTTAATAATCTACAAGGATAATACTACCATTTAATCAACTTATTTTGTTAAATACCAAAAGCCAGTATGTAATCTTGAGTAATGATTAACATATGTTCCCTGAAGATAGTTAAAAGCAAAAAAGTAACTTATTGTTATGTACGGGTTGAAAATTATAAATCCTGAAAAAGATGTGCACTTGTCTTATATTTTCTTAAAAGCAAAACTAAGTTATACTATATTTTTCAGAGACAAGGTGACAGTAACAGAATGGAAGTTTGACCACTGCAGTTCTAGGTATTATTGTGGTTAGTAGAATAATCATGAAAGAACAGACATAATAGAACTGTGTAGCTTTTTTAAATAAAGGGAAATGTGGAGTTAATAGCCTCCTTTTCCATTGGAAGCAATTTCAAAGCAAGGACTGCATTTCATTCAACTGTCATAACTAGCACTTTGCACCTAACCAGGACTATTGTTGTTGTTGTTAAGTGCTGTCAAGTTGTGTCCAACTCATAGTGACCCTCATAGGGTCTTCAATTGCTGATTGTTTCGGGATTGCCTTGGGAGTGGATTGCCATGTCCTTCTCCCATTTTCCCGGTGCTAGGAATCGAACCAAGGACCTCAGAGACTGCAGAGCAACACTCTACCAACTGAGCTAAATCCCAGCCCCCAGCCAGGACTATAAAAATTTTTCCTGAGAATAAACATTTCTTGCTAATTCAATTTATGCAATGGAATCAAACTTTCAACTTTTTATGCTTTAGATTATGAATTGCAGTAAGCATCTAAAATACTGACTGCTTAAATAATAAGGATACATGAACATGGGTTTTCTTCTTTCAAATCAACACAAAATGTCATTTTAATCCTTAAAAGTCAGAAAAGACTGAGTACCAATGGGATTGTTTATCAAGTATACTATGACCTACCCAATCAGAAGTTACTTCAGAAACAAAAAAGGTACAGTATACACCAGTTGGTATGTGTGTGCTTTTGTATGTATATAGACCCAAGTTCGATCCCTAGCACTTCACAAATGGGAGAAGGACTTGACAATCCACTCCCAAAACAATCCCCAAACAATCAGCCATTGAAACCTGTGAGGGTCCCTATGTGTTGGACCCCTACTCCACAATACATGTATATGTATCTGTGTGTGTGTATACATATACATACATATATATACACATTGATAGATAGATAGAAGTTCCACACCTCAGTCACCTTTCTTTAATAACTACAGAATATATTAACATCAATCCTGATCATTTTTAACAGCCACTTTAGAAATTACAGTGATTTTAAGGCAATATTTTATGATCTGAGATGGCATCTAGTCCTTCACTATTTACGAGAATCTTGCCCTTGAATGATGACGAGTTAATATTGGCTAAGTATATTCTCCTGAACGGTGGATGACTAGGGCAAATGCCTATTATATTATCATTCAGATTTCTCATTATTTTGGATGGATTATTTATGTAGTCATGTCCCAGAATTATCTATTTCCATCTATTAAAGCACCAATATACACGCACTCGTTCACATACACATGCACACACACACACATCACACACAAATCACACAGATATAGGAGCTTCTCTAAAACAAGATAACTAAGATTCCTTCAAAATTCACATGAATTGTTTGGCTTAAGTATCGCCCCATATTTTTCAAAACCACATAAATCATCTCAGTAAACCAAAAAAAGAAAAGAAAGTTAGAATTTCTTCTGCAATAAAATGTGAACTGCATGTAAGTTTTCATTTACAACTATGCTCATTATGAGCAATTTTCCTAATTTAAAGTCTAGAGAGACAGTACAAAGAACATTCTCATCTCTCACCAGTGAGCTGATCTGGGCCCAGCAGCAGAGCATGTCTTTTGAGGAATTTCTGCTGAGTCCACCTCATCAGGCCTGCAGCCGTAGCCCTGTGGCATCTGATACCATCAAATCTCAGAAGCTAAGCAGGGATGGGCCTGGTTACTACTTGGATGGGAGACTGCCTAGGAACACCAAGTACTGCAGGCTTGGGAGAAGGACCCAACAACCCACTCCCCCAAAACAATCAACCATTGAAAACCCTATGAATAGCAAAGAAGCACTGATGATAGTGTTTTACCTGTTGTACATAGGGTCGCTATGAGTCTGACACTGACTTCACAGTACCTAACAATACCAATAACCATCTCATCATTTCCAGAACTATTTCCATCTAAGGTAAAAGGGTGATCAAGCCTCAAAACAAAAGGCTGGACTGAGAAAGAGATCATTGTAAAGTTTTCAATTTTGATTTTTCTTTTTAAAGAAGACTTTGATGGCTTCTTCTGAAGTCTTTACCATCAAATACATAGGAGTAATTTCTACTGGTTGCCACTTTTTTTGCTTCATAGTGGGTCTTCTCGTTATATTATATTCCCTCATTTGACCGGCCTTGTGGAAGCCAAGGTCCAGAGGGTGTTGTTATCTCTCCATCTGGAAAAAGGCATCTGAATCTCAGATATTTTCATTGATTTTTCAGAATTGCCCATAAAGTAAGTGTTCAAAGAAGGACAGGAACCCAGGACACCTGTCTCCCAGCCAGGGCACTGCAGAGCCCACTCTGTCTATATAAACAAGGTCTATGTTTGATATCTTAAAGTGTTAAATGGTATATAGACATAAGACTATGCTAGCACTAACTATGTATTCAGTGCCCACAGTTATTCATATTCTTCTCTAAGCATCTAATTTAGTTCAGAGAGTGGCTAGGCCCCAGGGAGAATTTGGTTCACTAATGTTTAGGACATTGTGCACTCCTTAGCCATTGAGTTTAATGTTTCCTATTTTATGACTCCAGGCCCAGTCCCACTTCTCTGCTGGATTACATTGTCCTGAAAAAATATTTATATGTACCCAGGGACTTCAGTAATGGGCCCATAAAAAATTCAATAACGAAATGTTTTAATCAAAATACGCTGTCTGACATCACAGAGTCATGAGAATTCTCATTTAAAATTGGAGCGCATCGCTGAAAAACGTTGATGGCTGTTGTAACCTCACTGGTTTCTAAATGCATTCTGTTCATGCTCTGCTGTTGATGGAGCTGGCTACTGATGTGTATCCTTAGAAGAACCTTTTTGTATAATGAATAAAGAATCTCAATATATATGAAAGAGGCCTCCCATCTCTCCCAGCAATAGTGTCAGAGAAACAGAAAGGGCAGCTGTCCCACTTTGTTTTGTTGGGTGTAATCATCATGTGAGCACTATAAAAAAGAATAATATATCTTTAAGCGGAAAGAAATGTCCTTTTATTTTCCCCTGAGCAACTCTATGTGCAGGTTTCCTAAAGTATCTTTGCAGTGCAAGCTGTAGGTCCTTTTCCAAGGTGAATAAAAATCCCCACAAATGCCTGCAAGAAGAGATGTTCCTGATGCTTCCCTTGGGCATTTGCTGAGCTAGCCAAAGTCTGTACTCATGCTATAGATCATTTTGGCACCATTAAAGAATTATAGGGCATCACATGGTCTTGTAGGAATTAATCACTGCTTAACAGTATGTGCTTCTGTGTTTATGAAGTCATTTGGAATATCTGCATGTAACCACTGGGTCAGTGAGTCGAGTATCTGCAGGTAATGAACCATAGCATTGTGTTATGGTTGAGCTGGAGAGTGTTCCAATTGGCAATTAATATGCTAGCAGCAAAATATATTTCTTTTAGGGAAAGTCAGAATCATAATTTGAAGCATTTTTATAAACCACAGAAAGATCTTATTTATATCACATTTTGCCAATATAGATCTTTATAAAGGATTTCAAGGTAGGGACAGGGCAATGTCAAAGATAAAAACCCTCTAGCATTGTACATCAAATAATTCTTTAAAGGCATAGCTCATATAGCCTTATGCCTGTATTTTCCTTCAGGGACTCCTCAAAAATATTAACTAAAGAATATATATTAAATTTTAGTTTCAAGTATTTGCCATCAATAAAATAGAACTGCAGGTTATGGTCTACTAAAGATTTAACTTCCCTAAAATATAATTTTTTTTCACAAAAGGAAAAAGAAATAAAATGAAATGAAGTGAAAGAAAGAAAAGAGCAGAAGAGAAGTAGAGGTAAATAAACTTATGCTTTATGTAAGTAGGTAGCAACTGGTTATTGCTTTAAGAAAGACAGAAGTAAAACCAAGTAAAGGAGTCCTTTTAAGGTTTCTCAAATATTGAACAATTTTTTTCACATATACATATTTATTTCTCTTGATTGTATGATTCACATGATATACTCAAGCTTCAACTAGCTTCCCGATAAAAGACAAGATTTAGAAATGTAAGGATTTGTGTAAGGCTGTCGAGCTGCGTGCTGCTAAATCACTTTTAGTTCAAGTTGTTTATCATTATTATACTTCATTTTTAAAGTGTTGACTTTCTAAATAGATACTTTTGGAGGTTATATATAACAAGTACTCTAGAAAGTGAGTATTCCACTTACACTAGACTTCTGGAATAAGGAATAATCAAATCATTGAGCATTTTATACATCCTAAGCAATGTGCATTGCTCCCACTTATGGTTTTTAATTTGTACCAAGAAAGGTGGAAAATAGATAAGAACTAATTAATTGTTTTTCCTTTCTCCATTCTTTGATGTCCATGAATGATCACATTTCCAAATAATTAGAATACAGTTTCATTTGGTTCTATTCCCTAAGCACTTAGAAAATCACTTTCAAATTGTGCAAGATTCTTTTACCTCCAATTTTAGCTTAAATTTACTTTGATCATGATAGACTAAAGACATAAATTCAAAATCACCAATAACTATAAAAATATGTTCCACATAGGTATCAAGGTTTTTTAACTTATAATTTTGTTTTCAGTTAATATAAACCTATCATGAAGGTCATCCACATGTCTGTTAGTTTGCCACATAACGGGGGCTTCATGTTGCTATAACACTGAAAGCTTAGTCACCCATGTTACACATACCAGTAGGGTCACCTATGATGGGAAGGTTGCAGCTGAGCTTCCAGACTAAGCTAGACTAGGGGGAATGACATGACAATCCATTCCCAAAACAATTATCCATTGAAAACCCTATAAATAGCAGAGAAATATGTTCAGATATAGTGTTTGAAAATGAAAACTGGGGAAAAGTAGCTTCTTCAAAGTACAGTCAACTTGAAAGCTGGGAATAGAGTAAAGCCCAAGGGACCTTCATTTGAGGAGAAACATTGTAAACATGCATTAATAATTGGAACATGGAATCTACATAGAATGGATCTAGGAAAAGTAGAAATTGTCCAACTGAAATGGAACACATAAACATTGACATTCTAGGCATCAGTGAGCTAAAATGCACTGGGATGAACCATTTTCAATCATATAATCATATGGTCTGCTATGCTGGGAATGACAGATTAAAGAGAAATGGGGTTGCATTCATCATCAAAAAAGACATCTCAAGATCTATCCTGAAGTACAATTCTGTCAGTGATTGACTAACGTTCATACACCTACAAGGAAGGACAATTAACATGACTACTACTCAAATTTACGCACCCACCACTAAGGCCAGAAATGAAGATAGGAAAGATTTTTACAAGCTTCTGCAATCTGAAATAGATCAAACATGCAATTAGGATGTTTTGGTAATTACTGGTGACTGGAATGCAAAAGTGGGAAACAAAGAGCAAGGCTGAGTACTTGGAAAATATGGCCTTGGTGACAGAAAAAATGCTGGAGACCACATGATAGAATTTTTCCAGACCAATAACCTTTTTCATTGCAAATCCATTTTTTTCACCAACATAAAGAGTGATTATGCACATGGGAGTCACCTGATAGAACATATAGGCACCAAATTGACTACATTTGTGAGAAGAAATGATGGACAAGCTCAACATCAAAAGTCAGAAAAGACCAGGTACTGATGGTGGATCATATTATTAACTACTCAGATGCAGTTTCAAACTGAAACTGAAGAAAATTAGAACATGTGTATGAAAGCCCAAGGTATGACTTGAGTATATCCTACTGCATTTCAGAGACCACCTTAAGAACAGATTTGATGCATTGGAAACTAATGGTAAAAGACCAGATGAGTTGTGGCATGACATCAAAGACATCATTCATGAGGAAAGCAAAACGTTATTAAACAGACAGGACAAAAAGAAAAGAACAAATTACATGTCAAAAGAGTCTCTGAAACTTGCCCTTGACCGTCAAGCAGCTAAAGTAAGAGGTGGACATGATGAAGTTAAAGAACTAAACAGAAGACTTCAAAGGGCAGCTTAGGAATTCAAAATCAAATATTATGAGGACATGTGCAAAGACCTGGATATAAAAAACTGAAAGGGAAGAACATGCTCTGATTTTCTCAATCTCAATGAAATGATGAAGAAATTCAAGCTTCAAGTGGCAATAGTGAAGGATTCTATAGGGAAAATATTAAGCAATGCAGGAAACATCAAAAGAAGATTGAAAGAATAAACAGAGTCATTATACCAAAAAGAATTGAAGGATGACCAACCATTTCAAGAGGTTGTGTATGAAAAGGAACCAATAGTACTGAAGAAATAAGTGGAAGCTGCCTTGAATGAATGGTGAAATACAAGGATCCAGGCATGGATGGAATGAGAATAGAGATGCTTCAACAAACAGATGCAACATTGGAGGTATTAACTTGTTTATGCCAAGAGATTTGCAAAACAACTGCCTGGACAACTGAATGGAAGAGATCCATATTTGTGCCTATTCCCAAGAAAGGGGATCCAACCAAATGTGGAAATTATTAAATGATATCATTAATATCACAGACAAGTAAAATTTTGCTACAGATCATTAAAAAGCAACTGCAGCAGTACATAGAGAACTGTGAGGAAATAAAGCCAAATTCAGAAGAAAGCATGGAAACAGGGATAGCATTCTGATGTCAGATGGACATTGGCTGAAAGCAGAGAATATCAGAAAGATGTCTATGTTTTATTGACTATGCAAAGGCATTTGATTGTGTGGATCATAGCAAGTTATGGATAACCCTTCAAAAAATGGAAACACCAAAGCACCTAATTGTACTCATGGGGAAGCTGTACATGGACCAGGAAGCACTTGTTTGAATAGAACAAGGAAATACTGTTTGGTTTAAAATTGAGAAAGGTGTGCATCAGGGCTGTATCCTTTCACCATATCTTTTCAATTTCTATGCTGAGCAAATAATCTGAGAAATCGGACTTTATGAAGAAGAATGTAACATCAGAATTAGAGAAAGACTCATTAACAACCTGTGTTATGTAGATTACACACTCTGCTTGCTAAAAGTGAAGAGGATTTGAAACATTTGCTGATGAATATCAAACAAAGAATATAGCCTTCTGTATGGATTAGGCCTAAATGTTAGCAAAACAAAAATCCTTACAACTAGGTCAGTATGCAATTTTATGATAAAGGGAGAAAAGATTGAGGTTGTACACAATTTTGCTTTACTTTATTCTACAATCAAGACCTAGAGGAGCAACAGTCAACAAATTAAAAGATGCATTGCATTGGCAAAACCTGTTACAAAAGACCTCTTTAAAGTGTTGAAAAGTAAAGATGTCACATTGAAGACGAAGGTGTACCTGACTCATGCCATGTATTTTCAGTTGTACCACAAGGTTTTGAAAGCTGGACATGGAACAAGGGAGACAGGAGAAGAATTGATGCTTTTGGATTATGCTGCTGGAGTCAAATGTTGAATATTCCATGGACTGCCAAAAGAACCAACAGATCTATCTTAGAAGATGTGCAACCAGAGTTCTCCTTGGAAGCTAAAATAGCTAGACAATATCTGATGTATTTTGGACATCCTGTCAGGAAGGATCAATCTCTGGCGAAGGACATGTTTGGGACAGTGGTAGTTCAATGAAAATAGGAAGACCCTCAACTACATAGGATGACACAGTGACTGCAACAACAGGCTTAAACATAAACAAGATCGTATACCTGGCACAGAGTCAGGTAGTGTTCCATTCTGTTGTACACAGAGTTGCTATGAGTTGGACCTGACTCAATGGCATCTAACCACAACAACAACATTATGAAAGTCTCCTGGTTGCAGAATAGCACAATCCAAAACTTCCAGTTCATACTCTTATGCATTGACTATTCTACCATCATTTTGCTATGTGTTGATTATATTACAAAAAAAATTCTGATGTTACTGTAGGAAAAGCAAATAACAAACTGATATTGAACATTGTCATTTTTCTTTCAGGAAATAAATATCTGATTGGAATTTGAATTTTTTCCCTCTTTAAACAATAACAGAAAGAGGAGAAGAGGAGAGAAGAAGGGAAGGCAAGGGAAAAGAAGGGAAAGAAGAGAAGGGAAGGGAAGGGAAGGCAGAGGCAGGGAAGGGAAGGGAAAAGAAAGGAGGGGAAGGAGAAGAGATGGGAGGGAAGGAGGAGAGGGGAGGTGAAGGGGAAGGGATATGGGAGGGAAAACAGAAGAGGAAGGGAAGGGGAGGGAGCAGAGGGACAAAGGAGGAGAGAGGAGAGAAGGGACGTTAAGAAGTCTTTCAAAGGAGTGAGAAAATCCTCTGAAAGTGTCAAAATCTACAGAAAGAGTTGGAAAAAGGTATGAGTTGACTTACCTCAGCCCTGTTGTCACTTTTATGTCCCCAAGACATAGGATCCCTTGAAAATGATCATATATCCATTAAATCAAAGATTGAGAGTGTCTTAGTCTCCATCTTTCCCTTTGAATGAAACCATCTTCAGTCTCTCTGTGTATAGCTCCCAATGCTGTCTATGTTATCCAAATGTAGTCAGCCAACTCTGAAACTTTCCTTGGAAGCACTCTCAGAGGGAAATTACTTCCTTGGGCTATCAAGACCCACCTCTTGCCAAGAACTTTTGCTATAAATCAAGGAAGCAACTTCCTGTGTGGTCATTTCATGCTTCAGTTCTACTGAATTTTCTGTGCTCTTTGAAACCTAATTTGGAATTGAAATTCCATTTGCTTATATTAGGAGTGGCAGGGAAGACTGTCTGGATAGGTGTCTGTGTTTAAACATGATTCCTCCAAGTTGTTCACTGCTTTGGTCTTGAGCTTGTTAAAATCAACTGGAACTGGCCTGGCTGCCACACCTCAAGTCAGAATCACTTTCATTCCTCGCCTTCCAGACCTGACTTGCTCAAATGTAATCTTGTCTACTGAAGCACATGCTGTGACGACTGTGTTATGATCTGCATTTCAGCTCCAAACCCCTCAGCCTCAAAGCCCAGGAGCTTTCTCTCCAGCATACCTCTCAATCTTATTATGCTACTAGGAAAGTGAGCCCTGGCTTCCTGATCTGACCCTCCTGGGGCGGTTCAACCTAGATCTGGAATATTCTGGTAACCTCTACTAATGCTACTGTTATGCCACATTCTTTTGCAATGCAAGGGTAAATAAAGTTACATGCCTATCAGAAAATCAAGAGTTTCAGAATAAATATAAGTTCTCTAATTGTCACTTGCTGTGGATGTCAAACTGACAGAGTAGCAAAATCTAATTTCCTTGTTTGATTCACCATGAAATTAAACTGAACTGACAATTTTTATTTTCACCTGGCAAATTCGTCCGACACTATTTAAATATAGCTAATCAAGTACAGTTATCTGCTGCGTGCACTCATCTCTCCCACCACACCTCTGATTTGCAGCCTCCCACTTCCTGGACTCCATCCGACAGCCATGTGTTGGATTACATTTACAGTTTTAGAAGGTGTAAAGGAATGCATGAACATAGTTAGCCAAGGTGCCAGCAAATGTATCATGTCACAAAATTACTACTGAAAGATGAAAAAAAAAAAAAGGAAAAGAAATATGATTGAAAAACAAAACTCCCAGACTGCAACACTCTTCAAAAACCCAGTCAGGCAGATGGTTCAGTGAGGCCTGTGCTTGGTAGAGTAGAAAATACAATTCTGAAGTTAACTGACTTTTAGGAGGAACAAAACATGTTTAGGCTCTGTAAAAAATAAACATCACAGTTCAAATATAGTCAGTTTTGTAGTAGGAAGTGCTGGATGTGTATTTGTCTGATGAAATGCAGCCATCTGGCAGTGTAGGGATGGCCACTGGTAGAGAAACTGTAATCTGAGCTTTCAGAGGCAATGGAAGGTCCACATCCTAGAAGTATTGCATAATGTCAAAGCAAGTATTTATGGTATTTGGGGGCCACCCAAAATTTGTGAAGTTCATCACTTAACCATTGTCAACTACCATCATCTCTGAGGAGGTAGCTTCCATGGCCACCAGAAGAAGAAGGAACCCAATCCACAGAATAACTAACTGAGTTTCTTGACACCTCAAACTAGAACATTGATCACATCTTCAGCTGTCCATGTCTTTTCCCTTTCAGGCCAATTTCCAGACTTCTATACTGACTAGATTTTGTCTACTCTGCAATTCACAGTCCATGGATTTAATATCATCCCCAACATGTCTTCAAAGAAACAGAGACTCTGAGTAGATTCCAAATTTGGGATAGAAAGTAAAATATATTTATATGCTGAGTGGTTAAGAACCACATAAGAATCTAATTAAATATGTGGCCCAATTCTTAGAAAAATGCACCCAATGAGTAATTGGCATGCAATTTCAGAAGGTATTTATGGACTCCTTGAAGTCTTTACAGTAAGCAAAGATAATCTTAGCTGCAATTTTTTGAAAACTTTCTATATGCTGGACACAGTGTTAACACTTTAGAGATATCATTGCCCCATCTGGAATGGCCTCTTCAGCCCTGTTAGGAAGAATCATTAAATTAAAAACTCTAGGCCATTTGCTCTTGAAAAGTTACATAAAATTGCTCTTGTGACAAGCTATTCAAACACAAATAGCACGTGCAAGTAGGAGTGCTTGCACTGTAACTTTAGAGCATCTATTTTAAATGACTGATTGTTTTCATTGGTCTCATTATCTTAATATATATATATATAACATATTTCTCCTCAGAGGAAGTCAAACAGGCCTCTTCACTGTGTCTCAGTTATCCTGAAAAAAGACTAGCTGAACCTGTATTTCCCTCAAGATTTCCAAACATTATTTTTGCATGTACCATATAACCTAGGTTTCCTTTGAACCATATCAAATATATTCTTTAAGTCATTATTTTTTTGGAAAAGGAAGTGCAAAAACTTAAATTTATTTACATAGTTCAAGACCTTTTATAGCCTGAGAAGAAAACATTATTATTCCCACTTGATAGTCGAAAGCTAAAGCCCAGAGAGGCTGAATAACTTACCCTTGTCACATACCTAGTAAGTAATTATGCAAGGTTCAGAAAGTTATTCAGTTTAACTTAAAGGCCAAATTCTCAGTTACTATACTTTACTGCCCTAGACTTTGGGGTAAGAATCATTGCTAAACAACATTGGTGTATTATAAAATTGATGAAACTTTATCTTACCTTAACTAGAATAAAATAAACAATACTAAGTTGATCTTAAGCATATCATAAAGCATTTGAATTACCTCAAGCTGAGAAGTAAATTTAGATATTTCATTGTACAAATCCCATTCTATCCTCTGCTAAGAGTCAATCCTTCCAGAAACTTCCATTCAGACAACCAATCCTATTCATTGGGAGACTTTGTGATCGCCTAGAGCAAACCTAATTTAAAAAGAAAGAAAGGACAGACACAAGATTTTGAGCTCTGCAATCTTACATCTACACTAGCTTTTAACTTCCTCCTAGCAAGTGAGACATATTAGGCTGCATGGAAATCTAGTGATCTAAACTTTAAAGTCAAATACTCAGTTACCATACTTTACCTCCCTAGACTGTAAAGTAACCTGTTTAAGATGAAGCAAGAATTTATCCTGAAGAAAAATGGCTAAGTGGAGATAGTATTATAGGAGCAACTACTGAAAAGCAGAAGAGAAGTGTTGTGGTAAATACTATGAAAAGATGGCAGGTGAGAGAGAACTTGGAGAAAGTAGAGACTGCAAGAGTAGCAGAAAAGGGCTGTCAGGATGAATTGAGATATGGAGCAAGATAAAAGGGACTTGCAAAAGAATAAAGGGCAAGAAGTAAGGACAGAAAGAAAAAGTACAAGGCCTCCTGATGTATAGGTTAGAGTGGGAGAAGAGAGAAGCAAAAAAAGAATTTTAACAGAACATGTCCCTAAAAAGTCACTCCCAGGGAGAAACAAGCAATGATTTGACTATAACTGCATGTGTGGGTAGAGGTGAACCCAAGAATGTTCCTTCTCAAATGCCTACATGCTAAGTCATTAAACTTATTTTCTGATACATACATAGATGTTGGAAATGGAATTCTGAAAGAATCTCATAATTAAGATGCAGATAAATATAGCAGAAAAATCTCAACTTTTTCCATTAGAGATTCTGATACACGCATAATGTTTCTTCTCTCTCTCTCTCTCTCTCTCTCTCTCACTCTCACTCTCTCTTCCTCTCTCTCGCTCTCACTCTTGCTCTCCTTTTTCTTTTGTAAGCCAAAGCATTTGTAAAAGGTATTTTGTAGCATAGTATAGTGTATTTATCACTCTCATGAAGAGTGGACACGTTCAGGCAATGCCCAAAAAGTATGAAATTGAGTTGCTGAAAAAGAAGAAAAATTGGATTATCTACTATATTTTCTAACAGATAAGAATTGCCTCTGGCAAAAGGCTCAACCTTCTTCTAATGTAAAATTATGAGAGAACCAGATATTATTCCATGGCAGCCATTGATATCCAGGACAATACTCTAGTTTGGAAAAGCTGCAAGACAGTCAAGGGGACACTCACAGGGACAAAGTTAAATGAAGAAACCAAAGGAGCATGTACATTGAGAAATGTGGAGTGGAAATCAAAGCAATGGAGAGGAGTTTGTTAATGCTCGAAAGATAAGGCAAAGTTACACAATAAAGGAGGCAATGGAAACTGTAGACCAGTTCTACCCGAAGTGTAAGATAAATAGTTTGTACCAGAATGCAAATCAACATAGTATTTTCTTCATTGAGATGGCCTTGCTACGGCTGCTTCTGCTACTATTCAAATAATAGTTAGTAGCTGTATAGCCAAACAAAACAAACTGCACAGTGAATTTGGTAATGCCATTAATTGACATTCTTGCAAAAGTTGTTTATTTCCTTGTAGACTAGTAACAAAAAGATGTGTGGATCACAAGTTGCGAAGGACTAGTTCAGATTTCAAAATAGAAGAGACACAATTCTGAAAGGGTGGCCAGTGTCAAGGACAGAGTAAGCAACCTTGACGCCTAAGGCAAGAGAGAAGAAATAGCTTTTGTAGAAGGATGTTACAAAGGAAGTACAGTCATCAGCAGAAAGGACATTGAAGGAGAACTAGAGCAGAGGGATAATAGCCTCGCTACTCAGGTAGAAAGCCTGCAGATGGAACAGAGAGATGAGGTATCATTGCTGAGATATAGGGTATGTAGGCCTTTGATTAATATCCTGAGTAGCTGGTGCCAAGTGGCATGAAAGTATTCTCATATTCGAGATGAGTTGGTATGGGAAAACATGAAAACTTTTGAGAAAGCCACCAGGTATATTTTTAGAGTGAGCCTTTGTTTACTTTTAAAATGATTAGTTACTATGACTTATACTCAGATATATTATAGACCATCATTGATAAAGTGCAGTTTTCATTCCTTGTTGTTATGCTTTCAAGTTGGTGTCCAACTCGTAGTAACCCTATGTACAATAGGCAAAACAGTATTGTCAGTGCTTCTGTGCTATTCCTAGCGTTTTCAATGGCCGATTGTTACCAGGTCCTTCTTCCAAGCCTACAGCACCTGGTGTTCTCAGGCAGTCTCCCATCAAGTGCTAACCAGGCCCAATCCTGCTTAGCTTCCAGATCTGATGGGATCCTATGCCGCAGAGGTAGGGCTGCAAACTTTTCATTAGTTAAGGAGTGCTTATACCCTAAAACTGGTTTTTGACACAGTGATAACTGATTATATTCATTTGCCAGGGTTTTCATAAGTGCTACACACTGAGTGGCTTAAACAACAGAAAGTTCATTTCCAACAATTATAGAGGCCAGACATCTGAATCAAGGTATCAGCACAGTTGATTTCTTCAGAAACTGACCTCCTTGGCTTGTAGATGGCCACCTTCTCCCTGTGCCTTCACCTGTACTCTTTCTCTTCACATTCATGTCCTAATTTCCTTTTCTTGTAAAGATACAAGTTATATTGAGTTAGATGATTAACTTGATTGTCTCTTTAAATGTCCTATCTATAAATGCAATCCTTTGCTGAGATGCAAGGGTTAGGACATCCACAAATGAATTTGGGAAAGTACAATGAGCCTGGAACACTGATAAGGCTCCAGCCTATGGTGACCACTGGGAGCACCCACCTCTGCCAGGAGCACACATATCTGCTGTGAGCACCACACTCACTGCACACTAATAAGCAGAGCACAATGCACCTGGGGGAGTGGGCAGGCAGAGGGCTCCATTCATGTTGTTGTTGTTAGGAGTCGAGTCTGACTCATAGTGACCCTCATAGGGCTTTCAATGGCTGATTGTTTCCGGATTGCCTCAGGAGTGGATTGCCATGTCCTTCTTCCATCTATTCGCCTTACTTGGGTAGATATTTTGAACCATCTCCTTATTCAATTTCAAATTCTCCTTGAATTAACTTTCAGTTCTGCTTTATTAACAATTTGCATTGAAGATAAGTTTAGACTAGCAATCAACATACCCAAAGGGAAAAGTGGATAGAGTGATGAGCACAAGTCTGGGGTTGTGATTGGCATAGCTCTGGCTTGAGGATCTTACACAGGACCATATAGTAAACTGGTGACACATTTGAGGGACTTGGGTTCACGAGGGCCTTTCTGAATCTAATACAGAGTGCTCTGTTGACACATGGTAATACACTTTTCAAATAATGCAGGGCATGGTTTAGAAAATTCAGGACTTGAAGTCTATAATTTAAACCCCTAGACCCTCAAAATGCAATGCACTTGGCTTCAGTGAACCCAGATATTTGAAACTTTTCTCATCTTCCTTGTCTTCCTTTGGACAAAAGTGTTTATCTTTTGAATTCGATCAGATGGCATTGTGGCTTTTTCTACCTTTGGGACATTACTTCTCTGTTCAATTAGTTCTCTGCAGTTACCCTAGTCATTGAAAAATGCCATTTCATTTGCATTAAATAGAAGCAAGTGCTTAAGGTGCTCAGTTTGGATGAGATCCATCTAAACTGGAATACTTCTGCAAGATTTTTGTGCAGGATTTTATTTTACTCCATTCTTTTTAGAGAGAACATCCCAACCTACTCTGATTCTTTGCTCATTAACTGTATAAATCATACAAAATGTTAAAAGTCACTGTTGCAATGACATTTGATAGAGAATTTAAATTATACCACAGAGAAAAATGGCAGTGCTCCTCTGTGGCTATATGATTCATTTCCTGGTACCAAACCAGAAGTCAGAAATGCAGTGTAATTTTATAATGAACAGAAGCATTGCCTCTGGCTCTTACACAACTCCAAAAACAGTTAAAACAAGGCTAACAAAAAATCAGAAGAGTCCTATATGGGACATTTTCAGAAGTTGGCTCTATGTCCATCTATCTAGCTAGCATATGATAGATAGATAGATAGATAGATAGATAGATAGATAAATAGATAGATAGATAGATGGATGGTGTCCCTGTGACTATCTTTGGGTCTTTCTCTCTCCCATTCTCTTTTTATTTTCTTTGTCTATGGATGTGCCTCTCCTTGGTGTCTCCTTGTCATTTTCTCCGTCCCTTTCTATCCTTTTCATTTGCTTACCCTCCTGTTTCTTGTTCCATAAGCCTTTGTGTCTTTCTTCTGTTTCTTTATTTTTGTTCTTTAGCCATGTCTCTCTCTTTTACTATGTGAATCTCTCTCTCTCTTTCTCCCTCTCTCTGTCTCTCTCTCTCTCTCTCTCTCTCACACACACACACACACACACACACACACACACAATTGTGCTTAGAGCAATGCCATTTTGATACTTTCCTTTTATACAGAGAAGTTATTTCTTAAGAATTCCACAACCATCTCTGCTTGGCGAGACGTGAAGCAGTGCTTTCTTCTCTCCTCTTTGCACTTTTATTTCTCTGCTCTTCTCTTTCTCTGCTCTGCAAGACTGTGCACACATTTTATGGATCATCCTGCAGAGGATGTGCAACCTGTGCCTTCTACAACCTTTACTCTGGGAGGTAAACGTGTGCCTTTCTTTCAGACTAGTAGGCCCCACTTAGCTTAGTGTGAAATTTGCCAAAGCATCTCAGATTAGTCAGTTTGTGCATAGACAGTCGGCTGAAGTCACCCCTTGGCTTTGTGATTTTTTGCTGTTCTAAGTGACTTCTGGGTTACTTAACAGAATACACTACATAGTGTTAGTGTTATGCTTCAGTTCGAAATCTCGTGACAGAACTCTAAAGGATGGTCCTCTATGGCTTGCTGGGCTTGAAGAAGAGAGATTGTGAAAAAGATTGAGATTTAGACTTTTGAATAATGAAAATGGGGAAACAGGAAGTTAGGGTCAGAAAATCCAGGCAGAAACCCTTTAAGAAGTCTATGTATGAGTTTAGAGATGGAGTTATTTTGTAGTTTATGCATAATTAATTGCATAGTTGTTTGAGAAAATAAACAGCACTATTATTGCATTACCATATAATTACTCCCTGCAGCTGTAGCCCTGTGGCATCCAATCCCGTCAGATCTCGGAAGCTAAGCAGGGTCGGGCCTGGTTAGTACCTGGATGGGAGACCACTTGGGAACACCAGAAGCTGTAGGCTTGGGAGAAGGACCTGGCAACCCCCTCCCAAAAATCAATCTGCCATTGAAAACCCTATGAACAGCAGAGAAGCACTGACAATAGTGTTTCTCCTGTCGTACAGAGGGTCGCTATGAGTCAGATACCGACTAGACAGCACCTAACAACAACAACAACAACATATAATTACTATTGTTTCCTAAGAAGTTACTATGTTGTTACTACATTATTACAGAAAAATAAAGCATGTTATTTCTTGGTAACTATGCAATTAGCTCATGGCACCATCAAATGTATACTGATTGAACCAAGAAAGAAAATGTCACATATTCTCCTTCCATGCTCATGAGTCAATATTATTCTTCTTTTAGAAATGACATAATGAAGCAATGTACTAATGTAGAAAATATGCAGATTGTGCTTTTTTCTTAATCTTTTATTTTTCTGGTGATTAAATGAATACCTTGGAAACTGCAGATGCAAAACAGCTCACTACATAGGCAGACAAGCAAAGAGATCCCATCAAGGAAATCTATTGCATTTAATGAGAGAGGAGCAATGAGTCCTTTTTGATTGTGGTAAGGAGAGAATACTTTGTCAAGCCAAGTGCCTCAGGAATGAGAAAGAATGAGAAAAGCATGAAAACACCTTGCATGCTATCTTACATGCAGGTTGAAAGTATAGCAAACAAAAACTAGAACCATGTTATATATGTGTTTACAAAATAAATTGGTTTCTGTTGCATATAATTTTAAAGAAAAAAACAATGTTTACTATTGAAATCAGGGCTTCAAACTCATGAAAAATCAGATTCAGATCCAAGCATGGGTTTAATATGCTAAAATGTGGAAGGCTTTGTGATGAAAATTTTAATACTTTATGTTGCTGTTGTTGTTGTTAGGTGGTCACAAGTCCAGTCCAACCCATAGTGACCCTCATAGGGTTTTCAATGGCTAATTGTTTTGGGATTGTTTCAAGAGTAGGCTGCCATGTCCTTTTCCTGTGGTGCTGGGGATTGAACTAAGGGCCTCAGTGAGCACAGAGCAGCACTCTACCAACTGAGCTAAGCCCCAGCCCAACCTTATAGGTAGCTGGATGAATGTTTTTTTCAGTTTTTATGTGCAACAAAATAGATAATGACATAAAAAATATTAAAAGTTGGACTTGAACCCAATTTTTTTACTAGGTTCAGGTTGAGGATCTTCTCAGAATAAAAATTTTATAAGTGTTGGTGAGGTACAGAGTAATAGTCATTTGGTATATCCATTATTCAACTTTTAAATCACTTTTGCTTAAATATTAATCATCTTACATATTTAAACAGTATAAACTAAAATAGAAAAGAGAAAAGTAAGAATTTTAACTAATATCTAATGAAAATCAAATGCAATCATGGGTTATATTCCCATTGATTTCCTCCTTCCTTCTATTTTTTCCATATATTCATATAGTTTCATCCTATATTTTGAAATTTTCCTGTACTTCTTTATCCCTCTGTATTATTTGCCATCCCCTTCTATCCTTCACCAACCTCTGTCCCCAACTGTTGATCCTTCCCTCCCTTCTTTCTTATCTGCTTATATTTTCCCTTCTTAGATAGGTATGAATGTTCATTTATACATTTCTGAATATGTATAATTTTTCTTTCTCCATTTAAGTTATATTTAGCTCCCACATATGAGTGAAACATATAGTATTTCTATTTTTGAGACTGGGTTAATTTGCTTAAACTTACCTTCTGCAGTTCCACCCATTTTGCTGCAAATGACATAATTTCACTCTTCTTTATTGTTGTGTAATATTCCATTCTGTATATATACCACAATTTTTCAATTCATTCCTCTTTTGATATATATCTTGGATGATTCCATACCCTGTGACTGTGAAGAGTGCTGCATTAAATATGGAAGTGCAAGTGTTCCTGTGGTATGAAGACCTATCTTCCTTTGGGCATATTCCCAGGGGTGGTATAGCTGAGTCATGTGGCAATCCTATTCTTAGTTTTGTGAGGTACCTCCATATTGACTTCCAAAGTGGATGAACTAATTTACTGTCCCACTAGCCCTGTAAAAGAGGTTTTTTTCCTCCACATCCTCACCAGCTTTGTTATTATCTGTTTTGTTAGATGTGGCCATTTTTACTGGAGTAAGATGGAATCTCAGAGTTATTTTGATTTACATTTACCTAATGGCTAGGAATATTAAGTATTTTTTCATGTGTTTATTGGCCATTCATATTTCTTCTCTTCAGAATTGTCTCTTCAATTCCAGTGCCCATTTATTTTGGGTTAGTTGTTAATTTTGTGTTTTATTTCTTAAGTTCTTTGTATATTCTAGAAATTATCCCTCTGTCAGATATGTAGGATGCAAAAATTTTCTCTCATTCTGTGGGCTCTCCCTTTACTCTGTTAATTGTTTCCTTTGCTATACAGCAGCTTTTCAGTTTTATGCAAACCCATTTGTCAATTCTTGGGGCAGTTTTCTGAGCCACAGGACAAGGATGTCCACTCTCTCCTCTTCTATTCAATAGTGTGATTAAAGTCCTCACCAGAGCAATCAGGCAAGAAAAAGGAATTAAAGGAACACAGATAGGGAAACAGGAAGTCATATCATCCTTATTCACAGATGACGTGATCCTATATCTAAAAGACCTTAAAAATTCCACTAAAATCCTCTTGGAGATAATTAGCTCCTTCAGCAAAATAGCACCATACAAAATTAGCACTCAAAAATCAGTAGCCTTCCTTTACACTCATAGAGAACAGGAATAGAAAGAAACCAAGACAATAATCCCATTCACAATAGCACAGCAAAACATTAAATATTTAGGAATCAATACTAACCAAAGACCCTAAAGACCTCTACAATGCTAACTTCAAAACATCAAAGAAAGACATAAAAGAAAATACTAGAAGATAGAAGAACCTACCTTGTACATGGATTGGAAGAATATTGTGAAAATGGCTTATATTACCAAAAACAATTTACAAACTTAATGCAATCTCCATCAAAATTCCAATGATGTACTTTGCAGAAATAGAAAAAACAATCCTAAAATTCATATGGAAGCACAAATGACCATGTATAGCCAAAACAATCCTAAGCAGCAAAACAGTTCAGGAGATATCACAATACATGAGTTCAAACTATCCTATAGGTCTATAGTGGCAAAACACCTTAGTACTGGCACAAAAATAGGCTTGAAGGCCAAGGGAACAGAATTAAAGACCCAGAGATACACCCATAAAACTACAGCCACCTGATCATTGACAAAGGACTAAGGACTTAAGGAAAAGAGATAACCACTTCAAAAAATGGTGCTGGGAAAATTGGATATGCATTTACAGAAAACTAGATCCATATTTTTCAATCTGTATGAGAGTCAACACAAAATGGATCAGAGACCTCAAAATAAAATTCAAAACCTTAAAACTACTAGAAGAAAAGATAAGGTACATGCTCCAGCACAGAGGCATTTACAAGCATTTCCTTAACAAGAAAAATTTTTAAAAATGCTTGTACTGAAATGGGTTCAGTGGTTGGGTTTGGGTTTGCAGTCCTACAAACCTGAACCAAATCTGAACCCTCTAAATTTTAACATATTGAACCAATATCTGAATCTGAACCCAATTTTTTGTAAGTTTGAAGCTCAATGTATATTGTTCTATGAAAAAACAGACCATTTGGTAAAAGTTTGACTGCACAATCAGAAGCTGGTTCTGGTAGTGCAACAGAAATTTAGAATGAGAAAGAAGGGATACACAGTTATGTTTATCAATGCCAGCACGTTTTTGTACTTAAAGCCTTGTGTACAATAATCTTTTTATGAAGCTAATTGCTCGCTGCTTAAAACAATGAGAACTGTTCAGTTTATTGTAGCTAATTGATTTCCAATACTTCAAAATTAATTGGGCAGAACAGGTCATACCAAGCTTTCTTTGAGGCATGATTTAATGGAGTCTGAATTTGAGAAATTAATGGACAGATTAGTATAATTTATTTTCACATTTGTTATTTCTCTAGAAATAGCTTTAAAATTCTCCTGGGAAAAGACCTTATTCTGATTCCATTTCTCCACTTTTTCCATTTTTTTCCCTGCACAATATTCAACTCACTTCTCCTTTATTTCTATCTGGAAAATTCCTTTGTTCCCTAGCTATCTGGAATTTAAATTCTAATCATGAATGCAAGGAGTCCCAGAGATCACCCAATCTCCATCTTTACACTACAGTAGCTTTTCTCTTTGATGGAAAAAAGATACCTAGAGGGAAAATTGTGCTTGTCTTCTCACTTATACAATATTTATATTTACACATACATTCCATAATTCATAGTTGGTGTATTTTTTTTTGGAAAATGTTGATTGAATGCAGTACTAGTTTTTGCAGTACTTGGGAGTTGAACCCAGGGCCTCGCACATACTTTGCAAATATTCTACCACTGGTCTGCACCCCAAGGCCTTTTCTTATTTGTTTTCTTTTTTTATTTTGAGACAGAGTCTTACTAAGATACACAGGCTACCTCTGACCTACAACTTGCCATCCTCCTGTGTCTGCCTCCCAAATTGCTGGGATCACAAGGGTAGACCAGTGCACCCAGCACAATACCAGTTTTCAATCTTCCTATTAGCACATACTTATAAGGACTATTTAAAAGGCAGAAAGCAAATATAAATATCATCAGTGATAAGGTAACCTAAATTCCTAAGGGTCTAATTTAATAGCTGCCAGGCGTGAATATATAAATACACACACACACGTAAACACAAACAAGCAAATACATCTTTTCAAAGACAAGATAATGAAGTGCATGTGATCCTTCTTACCCAGGAATCCTGGAGATTCTGATATATTAAAGGCAGATGCAAAGAGAACTAAAGCTAAGTTTATCTACGATTAAAGCAGGGCTTCATTCCTTTCTCTTCTGTCATCTAACCCTTCTCCAGCCCTTTACTGGGCCCAACTTTTCAGGGCTTTTACTATACATAAAACACAATCATCCTATTGAATATCAGACCAACATCAACACCATTGTCTGCCACTGAGGAATAAGAGAAAGCCTCATTTCTTCAGAAAGAGCTGCTTTGGTGTGGTAGGCAGAATTCTAAAATGGTCCTCAAGATTTCCCCCACCTCCCTGGTGTACATGCCCTGCATAATCTTTAGGACTGTGACTTTAACAGACTTTTCTCCCATAATTGCTGTTGTTGCTAGATGCCATCAAGTCAAGTCTGACTCATAGTGACCCTACCTACAGTAGACAAAACAGTACTGTTATTGTTTCTCTGCTATTCATAGAGTTTTCAATGGCTCATTGTTTTTTGGGAGTGGGTTGCCAGGTCCTTCCCCTAAGGCTATGGCACCTGATGACCCCAGGTAGTCTCCCATCCAAGAACAAACCAGGCCCAACCCTGCTTAGCTTCTGAGATTTGATGGGATCAGATGCCACAGTGGTATAGCTGCAGGCTCATCCCATAATTGTTGTTGTTGTTAGGTGCCGTCCAGTCGGTATCGGACTCATAGCGCCCCTCAGAGGGTTTTCAATGGCTGACTGTTTCAGGGTCGCCTTGGGAGTGGATTGCCAGGTCCTTCTCCCATGTTTGCGGTGCTGGGAATCGAACTCGGGGCCTCAGAGACTGCAGCGCAGCACTCTACCAACTGAGCTAAATCCCAGCCCCCATCCCATAATTAGGTTATATTAAAATGGGGAGATGTTCTGAGATAAATCTGAGTGGACTTGACCTAATTACCTGAGCTCTTTAAATGGGGACACCTTCCTCCAATTGATCACCAACAAATAGGGTAGAGTCATGTACTTCCACTAGTCCACAAGAAGGTCAACTTGCATATTGTGAATTACCTTTAGAGGCCACATATGTCTTCTAGGAGCTAAGAATTTTCTCTTGTCTATAGTTAGAAGGAAACAAGTACTCACAGTCTTGTAACTACAAGGAAATGCATCCTGCCAGCCATCAGTAAATTTAGAAAAAGGCTGCAAGCCCAGATTAGAACCACTGACCTCTCTAATACTTTAATTTTAGCTTGGTGGGAATTTAAGCAGATAATCCAGTCCTACCATATTCTTGACCCCCTAACTTTTGACTGCCTAAGAAATGCGAGATAACAAATTTCTGTTTTATTAAACCTATAGTTTGTGGTGGGAGAAGGACCTGGCAACCCACTCCCAAAAAATCAATCTGCCATTGAAACCCTATGAACAGCAGAGAAACACTGACTATAGTGTTTTGCCTGTTGTACATAGGGTCGCTATGAGTTGGACACCAACTTGAAGGCACCTAACAACAACAACAACATAGTTTGTGGTAATTTGCTATGCACCAGTAGAAAGTCAACAGTTGAAAGCTGTTCTGACCCTTGAATCTATAGGTCTTTTTCACTTTCATACTTTTCATCCCAGGCAGTTTGGAGATAAGTTGTTGAGGTCTTGGCACCATATTAGTTTTTCCCTGTCAAAGCTTTGGAGACAAGATCCAATATTAACTGGACATACTTAGTATTTAAAGACTTTGAACAATAAAAAAGATTAATAGAACTAGAGTTCTCCCAAGTGTCTCCATCAACTCTGTCAGTGCAAATTTTTCCATGACAGTAGCCTCTTCCCACCTAAACAACAAGTTTCTTATTTTGAAATGTCTGAATAAGCAGTTCGTTCATGCCACCCATTACCATGATTTTGCTTTGTTTAAAGTATCCACAATACCCAGGAATAAATCATTATACTCACAGGTGGAATAATTCACAGACAAAGCGGGAGAGGAAACTCCAGCTCTGAATCAGGCCCTACCACATTCGGGAAAATTGCAAAGGGGGATAAGATTTCAGCTAACAAAGTTGGTGCTGTTTTGTTAACAAGGGGTATACCCCTCAAACTCCAACAGAGAGTCGCCAGGAAACCTGAAATCCACAAACTCACAAAAGAAGGCAACACTGCATTTTTATTTAATGAGTGTCACTGCAGATAAAGACACTACAGTGATCTTTGTGAAGCTGAGCACATGGGTAGACTGTTATTTAAAAGTACAATTAAATTGCTTTACAGGAAAGCCTTATCACAGAACTTCAGAACCACAAATGGAGTTGTCACTTAAGCATTTAGGTACTGTCTATCCATTGTCATCAGGTCATTCTTCATTGAAAAGTTGGCAGGTAGAGGAAGCTCGGGTCTTTTTTATATTTTTGTTTTTTGCTTGTGACCTCAATATCTGATCCTTTTCTAAATAATGTGCATATAATTGTGTGCTTTCTTTTGTTTTATAGTTAAAGCATTTACATTTGGGGTTTTTGTTTGTTTGTTTGTTTGGATATTTTGCTTATGGTGCTGGGGATCAAACCCAGGGCCTTGTGCAAGTTCTCTACCCCTGAGCTATATCCCCAGTCTTTGTTTTTTTGAGACAGGATCTCAAACAATGTAGCTCAGGCTGGTCTCTAACTTGCTATGTAAGACCAGGCCAGCCTAGGAATAGGAATCGTCCTGCCTCTGTTTCCTGAGGGCTATGATTACAGGTGTGCACCACCAAGCCCAGGAAAATCACCTGGTTTTTAATGCAGCTTTTTTGAAATATAGGTAATGCACCTGGAATTTTACTCCTTTAAATAAAGTATAAAATTC
The DNA here is from genome assembly GCA_007922755.1 of Pedetes capensis. Classification (NCBI taxonomy): domain Eukaryota; kingdom Metazoa; phylum Chordata; class Mammalia; order Rodentia; family Pedetidae; genus Pedetes; species Pedetes capensis. Next base: position 31,395 of record VMDO01022928.1, read on the forward strand.
AGTGGCTTTTAGTATGTTCACAAAGTTGTACAACCATCATCACTAATTTTATAATTTTTTATTACCCATAAAGGAACCCCTTTACCAATTTATAGTCATTCCTCCTACTGTCTCAGCCTATGGAAAACTCTATATGGAAAATTCTAATCTACTTTTTTCTCTCTAATTTTCCCTTCTGGACATTTCATATTAAAAAAAATACAATATGTGGTTTTCCTATCTGGATTATTTACAATATTGTCTAGGTTCATCCAGTGGCATCATGAATCAGCATTTTGTTCTATTTTAATCTACTAATGTTCCATTGTATGAACCCACTACCTTTTGCCTATCTATTCATTAGTTAATGTCCATATGGGTTGTTTTCTACTTTGTGGCTACAATAAATAATGCTTCTAGGAGCATTCATGAACAAAGTTTTCAATAGACCTTTATTTTCATTTTTCTTGGGAATGAAATTATTAGACCATATGGTAATCATCTATTTAACATTTTGAGGAACTGCCTATTTTCAAAAGTAGCTGCTCCATTTTGAAGTCTGACTTGCTATATATAAAGGTTTTCAGTTTCTCCGCATATTCACTAAAACTTGTTATTGCCTGCCTTTTTTATTCTATACTCCATTCTAGGGTACGAAGAATTACCTTGTTATAATTTTGGTTTACGTGTCCCCAATGACTACTGATGTTGAGGGTATTTTCATGTGCTCATTGACCATTTGTATATCTTCATTGGGTAAATGTCTTCTCTAATTCTTAACTCATTTTTAAATAATTGAGTTATTTTTATTGTTCAATTATCAGAATTATTTATATATTCTGGAAATAATAAGAGAAAAATCTCTTATCAGATGTTGCCGTTAGGTACCATTGAGTTAAATCCAACTCAGCAACCATATGTACAGCAGACAAAACACTACCTGACACTGTGCTATGTCTGGCACTATTGTCAATGCTTCTCTGCTACTCATAGGATTTTCAATGTCTAATTGTTTTGGGCGTGGGATGCCAGATCCTCCTCCCAAGGCTACAGCACCTCGTATTCCCAAGCAGTCTCCTATCCAAGGACTAATCAGGTGCAACTCTGCTTAGCTTTGGAGATCTGACAAGATTGGGCATCAGGGTAGTATGGCTGTACACTATCAGATATATGATTTGTAAATATTTTCTTCCTTCTATGGGTCACCTTTTTTTTTTTTTTTTTTTTTTTTTTTTTTTTTTT